>PVJD01007503.1:0-83669 GCA_004026545.1 Mormoops blainvillei
TATCAGTTAATTAAGATTCCAAAAGAAAATATTAAGTATTCAGAATCTTTACAGAGTATTATAGTAGTTTATTTATATTCTAAAATTAGAGTCTATTTCTTTAAAAAAATCTGTTTGTAATTATATCTTATTTTCTCTACTTCCACTTAAAACCCTGCGAGTAGCTTGTTACTTTTTCCTTCTGGTCTTTGATTCTTGATGTGTGTTTTCTCTTTCTGTTCTCACCAACTCACCATCATCTGACATACCTACTTTTTCCTCTGGTTTTGTGGTGGTGGTGTGTATTACCTGCTGTTCAATCAGCTCTAATTCCTGGTGACCCTGTGAGTCAGCAATGTCCACAGTGCCCTGTCCTCAACAGCTCTGCCCAGCTCCTGTAAACTCGTGACTATGGCTTCTTTTATGAAATCAATCCATCTCATA
Organism: Mormoops blainvillei; assembly: GCA_004026545.1. Classification (NCBI taxonomy): domain Eukaryota; kingdom Metazoa; phylum Chordata; class Mammalia; order Chiroptera; family Mormoopidae; genus Mormoops; species Mormoops blainvillei. Next base: position 424 of record PVJD01007503.1, read on the forward strand.
GTCTTCTTCTTTTTCTACTGCCTTCTATTTTTCCCAGCATTACTGTCATTTCTAAAGAACCCTGCCTTCCCATGAGGTACCCAAAGCAGGACAACTTCAGTTTTGTCATTTCTGCCTCTGGTGACATTTCAGGCTTAATTTGTTGTAGGACCCACCTGTTCATCTGGTTTGTCTGGTTTTATGGTACCAGGTGGAAATTATTTTCCTCTTACTTCTTTTTTTAGCCTGAAAGCCCTGTCCTGGGAAAATGCCCTAACAACTGACCATTTACTACAAAAGAGCATTTGAGAAGTTTCTTGGTCTGATGCCGGAGAAAAAAGAGAGGAACAGATACTTCCTTGGAGCCTTTGTGGTGCCTCATGTGTCCCCTAAAGTCTGGAGACTGTGGCTAAGGGAGAGAACCCTTCCTCTGTTCTGGCTTGCTGTGCACAGTCTGTAAGTTGATTTGGTCTTCTGCCACTTCCTCTGGTGTTATTCTCTAATTTTGCAGTAAGTTGTTGAAAGCACTATCAATAGTTGTTGAGAGCACTATTAATCTCTTTTGAAGTTCAAAAAGAGAATGAGATTTGTAAATGAAACCCAGGTATTCTGCATAGATATTTTAGTAGCAGTTATTTGTATAGTTCTTAGAAGTTGAGTAAACAATCAATGTGAATTTTGTAGGTTAGTCACTATGTAACTAGTATGTTAAACTAACTTGCTATGTGGGATGTGGCCTGTGATTGATACAAGCTTCATTTTTGTATTCCATCTTCCTTAGGAAATTTATTGGTGGGAGTAATCTCTGCCTGCCACTGGATGAAAAGTGGCCAAACCATGACTCTTCAGGCTACTCTCAGTTAACATCACTGTCATAATCACTGTAAGTTAAACAAAATTTCAATTCAGCAGCCGAATGCCTAATGCCAGGTAATAAATAAACACTCTGACAATTTAAAATATGTAATTTCACCTAGTACTATTAAATTCTTTAAATTTTATTATATGTTATTGTTTATGCTATTATAGTTATCCTGACTTTCCCCGTTTGCCCCCCTCCACCCAGCAATCCCCACCCCCTCAGGCAATCCCCACACATTGTTCATGTCCATGCTACTTCATGAAGTCCTTTGGCTACTCCATTTCCTGTACACTGTACTTTATATCCCCATGGCTATTCTGTGAGTGCCTATTTGTATTTAATCCCCTCACCTTTTCACCCATCCCCTACACCCTCCTTCCATCTGGCAAACATCAAAATGCTCTCTGTAACCATGATTCTGTCTCTGTTTTGTTGTTGTTGTTTTTTTTTAATCTGCTTAGTTTGTTTTTTAGATTCAATTATAGACAGGTATGTAATTATTGCCCTTTTATTATTCATAGTTTTGGTCTTCTTAAATAAATTCCTTTTGCATGTCATATAATAATGGTGTGGTTATGAACTCTTTCAGTTTTCTGTTTGGGAAGCTCTTTATTTTTCTTTCAAATTTAAATTATAGCCTTGCAGTGTGAGTAGCCTTGGTTGCAGGTCCTTGCTTTTTATCACTTTGAATTATTTGAATCAATCCCTTTTGTCCTGAAGTGGTTATGTTGAGAAATCAGCTGACAGTCTTATGGAAACTGTCCTGTAGGTAACTCACTTCTTTTCTCTTGTTGCTTTTAAGATTCTCTCTTTATTTTTAACCTTTGGCATTTTAATTATAATGTGTCCTGGAGTGGGCCTCTTTGCACCTATCTTGCTTGGGACTCTCTGTGCTTCCTGGACTTGAATTCTATTTCCTTCACCAAATTAGAGAAAGTTTCCTTCCATTATTTTTTCAAATAAGTTTTCAATGTCTTTCTCTTTCTTTTCTCCTTTGACTGCCGGTATGATGGGAATGTTGGAATGCTTAAATTTGTCCCAGAGGTTGCTTATACTATCCTCATTTTTTTTCAATTTTTTTTCCTTCTTGTTTGGATTGATTGATTTTTGCTTCCTTAAGTTCCAGATCATTGCTTTGACTCTCAGCTTTATTCACTCAACTGTTGTTTTCCTGTAAGTTGTTCTTTATTTCCAGTGTCTCCTTTGTTTCTGACTGGATCTTTTTTATGCTACTGAGGTCCTCACTAAGTTCCTTGAGCATCCTTATAACCAGTGTTTTGAACTCTGCATCTGATTGCTTATCTCCATTTTGTTTAGCTCTTTTTCTGGAGTTTTGACCTGTTGTTTCATTTGGGTCAAATTTCTTTGTCTCCTCATTTGACAGCCTCCCTGTGTTTGTTTCTATATATTAGGTAGAACTGCTTTGACTCCCTGTCTTGGTAGTGTGGTCTAATGTAGTAGGTGTCCTGTAGGGTCCCATGGCACAGCCTTCCCTATCGCCAAAGCTGGGTACTCGAGGTACGCACTTTGTGTGGGCTAAGTACACCCTCCTCTTGTAGTTGAGCCTTGGTTGCTGTTGGCAGGTCAATGGGAGGGATTTATACAGGCCAATCAGTTTCAAGGATTGGCTGTGACCACTGGCCACAGACCTCTGCTCTCCATGGAGGATCAGCTGTGCAGGGGCAGGGTGGTGGTGCTCCAACGTGGTCTGTACCTGTCCACTGGATGTGCTGGCCCTGGGGTCTCCCATGTGGTGCAGGCCAAGGTCAGCTCCCACCTTATTTTTGCCCTGGGCTACCATGCCTGAATTTATAGAGCAATCTGAGATGACTGCTGCTTGTGCTGGGCTTGGAGATTCCCAGGCAAAGCCAAGCTATGAATCTAGGCTGGCTGCTGCTAATGCCGTGCCTGGGACCACTTAACAGGTGGTATGGGGGTAGGGGGGTTCACTGAGGCCAGCTGTTGCTTGTTTAAAAGGATTTAGGAAGTTTTGAAACTTGGGTCAAGACCAGCCATTCATATGGAAAAGCTACTGTGAATGGCTATAAGTTGGGTACGATGGAGCCTCAGGGGATCTCCAGAGTGGGGCAAACGGTGTTAGCCAGGTTGATGGAGTCTCAGATACGGCACTCACCTGCCAACTCCATGGGTCTGCCCACCTTTCTGTCTGGGGGAAAGCTGTCCCCCAGCTCTTGCCTTCATGCCAGAGACTTCAGGTCCTCCCTGTATGCCTCTGGTGCCTTTCAAGCTGCTGCCCTGGTGCTGGTGCTGGAGCTCAGAGGGAGTGAGTCTGAGGTAGTCTGACCTCAGGTATATGAAGAGGTGTTGGCTCTTTAAGTATGTCAGTACTATTAAATTCTTATTATGATATTAAATTTTCCTCCTGCCCCCACACTGACTGCTTGCAGGGGGAAGGGAGGCGTGGTTCTTCACTTTTCATAAAAGTGAATGATGTTTAGCTTCATAGAAAGTGACCTTTTGCTCTCAAGACTCACTAAAATATCCCTTTTTTGAGAAATCTGTTTCTTGCTCCTAGAGAGGTAGAAAATTGTAGTCAGGCTAATATGGAAATTTGTGTCAGGTTTGGGATTAAGCTTCTAACTTGGGCAAATTTCCTCCTCTAAACTTTGTTTCCTCATTTGTTAAATAGAAATCAATACCTCAGAATTTTGAAGACTGAGTTCATGGGTGAGAGCCACCAAATAGAATGTCTTGAAGATACTATTCCTTCAGTAAACGTTTGATGTATGGCTACTCTTTGGGCTTTAAGCTCAAATCTATTCCTAATTGTGGCTGGCATTTCCCATGCTCTTCCATATTTGGTTCTTGTTTCTTTCTGGGTTCATGACATTGTTAGTCCGGGAAGATGATTCCTCCTCAGGCCTAAATTGGAGTACATGACTAGAAGGAAATCTGCCAGAACCCACCTATGTTCCACTGGCACCTTTCATTTCTGTATGCTCCAGCCCAAGCACCAACCCCATGAATTTGCCTGAAGAAATTATGTCTTCAACTCGTGACTCCCTAAGCTCCTTTAACCCCTCAGATAATTCAGCTGCAAGAGGCTGGGGATGGATGCCAGATTCCTGGGGGCTATGGAAGGAGTCACAAGTGCCTACTCAATGTAATAAAACCAAGAGGATTTAAAAAAAGAGCCAAATCCAATTTCTTCTACCTACATTAATTATAGAAAACAGAATTTATTTGCATTATAAAGGAACAGTGTCCAGGGGTTTATCTGGACTGCTAATCTTTTTACATTTATCACTCTAGTTATTTGCATTCTGGTGGCCAATTCAGACTCTATGTGGAGCGTTAACTATTCCATTTCAGAGCTGTGCTTCCTAATTTGACATTACCTTTTGACTGAATACGCCATGGAGAATAATAGGATGATCCAAGCTGTGCTACCTGTGGTCACAATTATACTATTATCCTCAATCAGGGCATCACAAAAGTCCATATTATCGATTCATGTTTTCTATAGTAGATATGAACAAATTCCATAACACTCCAATATTTCTAATTATATGGTGTTCAATCAAATATTTAGCAGCCTATTGTTTGCTTAGGTTGGTCAGGCAGCTAACTGGGGGCCAAAAGCGTTCTGTCCTTGTGCAAAATAAGTGTTCTACCTGGTTGGGACTCCACTTGGCCAACGGTGCAAATTTGGAACACCATATAAAAACCAAACTCAGCAAAGCTGTCGAGAAAAGGGTTTTTTTAATTAAACCTTTATTCTCTATCTCCCTAAATTTGGCATTAATATTATCTGTGACTTCCATATATTTTGATTTCCATGTGCAGTTATATTAATCCCCAGATATATCATAAATATTGCAAGATTTTAAAGCATCAACTAAATCCCAATTTGTGATTGTATTTTTAATGAAAGAATAATATTGTGGTGAGTAGTTAAGGCAATAAATCAAAACGTCCAAATACACCAATATCTCCAACTTTTAAAAAATGGAAAAGCTAGGACAGTGCTTTTCAAATTTGGCTGTACACCAACTTGGCTGATAAAAGGGGGATTCTGACTCGATAGGCCTGCGGTGGCTCCCGTGTTTCTCACGAGATCCCAGGTGATGCTCATGCTGCTGGTTTGTGGGCCATATTATGAGTAACAAGGACCCAGAGACTCTTTAAACCCTTCTGAATTTAAGTAAAACATGTCCTTTAAAATTTCTTCAGGAGACAGGTTGCATAAAGCTAGACCAGTTACTCAGCTGCTTCAGGGTTAGGGACTGACTCTCATTAAATCTAAGATGCGATTGATTGTTAGATGAGTCATTATTTTATGTGCTGCTAAGCTGGGAAGATACTAACAATTAAACGTGACACGCTCTGATTTCAGAAATGTTAAAATGCGAGTTTTAGAATTGAGGAACTATGGTGGTTTCTTTGGCTCCTTTCCAGTTTCCACAAAGAGTGTTTACTCTGTGCTAGGCACTTTTACAGGGTAGATGCTGACAATCCCATTTTCCAGAGGTTTGGTGGGGCAAACTGTTTTAAGTGGCTGAGTTGGAGTTTAAATCTAGTCTCTAGGACTGGAGAGAGCCCACTCTCTTGACCTCTACCCCAAAGGCAGGCCTATTGGCCCTGAGGACACCGCTCCCCTGTGCCATTGCCCTTCACATTCACTTAGGGTAATTGCCCCTACAGTAGTATCTGTGCCTGCTGTGTTTATTTCCTTTCTAAATATGTTTTTGAGCCTGGCTTCTTGTATTCATCACTGTACTGAAGTGGCTTGTCTTGAGCTCAACAGTCACTCCTTCGCTAAGTCTGGTAATCCTTTCGGTCTGCGTTTTCTTCAACCTCATCTCTCTCTGACGCCCTGTTCTTGAAACTCCCTCTTGTGTGTTTCTGAGTAGCTTGCTATTTATGTTTGAAGCTTTTCTGATTATAAGTAAATTGTACTGTGGTTAATACATTTATCAACAACTCCTTCCTTTGCAACCATGTATCAAAAGTATATGAGAGAAATCCAGGTGACCTCCAAATCTTCACTGAATGAGTGTGGTGAATTGGGGGTTGCAATACAGAGTGCGACTTTGAAATCATGAATCTTGCTAGAACCGTCTCTTCTTTGCTCCCACTTTGTACATATTTTTATCATTGAGCATACAGTGTTATGTTCTAATTATGTTCACTTGTCTTAGTATCTTATTTGACTGAAATCCTTGTGGGTAGAGACTATATATTTTTTATTTGTTTCTCCAGCCCCTGTCCAATTTCTGGAACATAAATGACTCAATGTTGCTGATGCAGGGTCACGATTCACTATTTTAGTGGTAAGAGAAGCCATTTCCTGGTGATTGTCTTATGTTGCAAGGGAACATCACTTATGAGGTCTCCAGCCCCAGGAGCAGAGCAGTCAGAAAGGGGCAGGGGGCTGTGGGAAATTACTCTTCAATTATTTACTACCCTTTTCCAGCAAAATTGGAGGTTCTGAATTTTTCACATTTGAGGATAAAATAAACCTTTGCATGGAGGACAAAGTTTTCTATTGGAAAAAACAGCAAAAGCAATGAGTCATTCTGTAATGTCATTTAAAAAAGAAAAAATTGGATCAAGAACTACAGGGTTCAAGGTTCCTGCCAAGAAATGGCTCTCTAGGAGTTTGAATGGGCTGCTCCCTGAAAGTGCCCAACTTGTCCTCCTCAAGGAATTTCTCCTCATAGAGTCTGACTGCCTGAGCCCATTCTCAGCTCAGTTGGAGAGAATTAGGTTCCCCCATTATAGGCTACCATGAGGTTCTCTCATCACCCCCCAGCTTGCTGGGTCACTTTGTTTAGATTTGACTCAGTTCATTGTCTACTGCTGAAGCAAGTCATGTAAAGCCATGATTATTGGTAATTCAGCATGTAACACGGCTGTTTTTCAGAAAAAAATGAATTAAATCTCTTTTTTGTAAAAATTAAAATTTTAAGAGTAAATGGTGGACACGATGCCCCTTTACCCTCACACACTTCAGTGCATGTTTCCTAAAAGCCAGGAAAACTCTTCCATAACCACAGCACAACTATCAAAAGCAGGAAATTAACATTGATACAATACTATTAACTAACTTTATTAAGATTGTACCAATTGATCCAATAACTCCCTTTATTAGGCTTTGAATCTTGAGGTAATGACGTATAGGTGCAGGACAATTAGAGGCCATTCACTGTGACAGTTACCATGGCAGCCTAGCCAGACCATTTCAGTTATGTTGCTGTGGCTGAGTCCTCAGCTGCCTGTTTCCTGCTATTTTTTTCCCCAGCCTCTAGACCTCTCATCAATTTTATAAGCTACCTGAAATTCTTTTAGTAAATTCCTTTTCTGCCTAAGCCAGAATTCTTTCATTTGCAACCCAAATTCTACTGTTGTATTTTTTATACTTTCTACTTTTCAAAATCTTGTTCACCTTCACATGCTCAGCCCATATGCCACTTTTCTTTTTTCCTCCTCTTCTTCTCTTTCTTTTGTAATGTTGGTTTCCAGCATTATGTAAGTTTTCGATGTGCAACATTCTAATTGGACATCTGTATATATTACATCGCGCTCACCACCAAAAGGCTGGTCATCACCCATCATCATACATTGACTCCCTTTACAAGTTTAGCCTTCCCTCCACCCTCTTCTCCCTCCCCCAAGCTGCTGATCTGTCGTCTGCCTTTATGAGTTTCTTTTCTGTTTGTTTTTTGTTGTTTGTTGGTTTTGGAGATTTTTATATTTCACATATGAATGATATCATACGGTATTTGTCTTTTTCCATTTGACTTATTTTACTTAGCATACTACTCTCAGAGTTCAATTAAATCTTTTTTTAAAGAGGAAAATGACATAATAATTGACCCCACCATAAATAACTTTACTGCTTTATTTTAGTGTCCATTATACCTATTTCTCCTTTTGTTTGTCAAATGGTCTATGCTCAATCCAAACGGCACTTTTCTTAAGCCACTAATTTATCTGCGGAACTATGGCTGCGAAACGTACAAAAACAGCCCATAGAGAAGCAGTGTGGAGGGACGGCCAATAGAGGGCACTAGGCTATTTGTGATAACTTTGGAAGAGCTGGAGAAGTCTGTTTACTAGCCTACAGATTAAAAAAGGAAAGTAAAAGAACACAGCATTTTTATTTCACTAATTCTGTTAGAAGCACAATGAAACTTTAAAAAATGAAAATGGAAAAATTCACCAGCTATATATCTTTAGGCCTGAATTTTATGCAGTGAAAATTTTCAGCGTTGGCTATCAGTTACAAAGAGCTTATGCATCCTTAATGTGCACGTACTCTCCCTTGTTTCCTGATACATTTGTTTGCCCAGAGGAGATAGTAAAGCACTTAAATTACCCAAAGATTGGGTTTGGGAAGTTATATGACTCTTTTAACTTTGTAGAAGACAGTTGGAATGAAGGAAATGTTGATTATGCAGTATCTGATTTCTAATGAACATTTTGTTTTTCTCTCGAGTTACAATTCTTTCTCTCCCTCCTTCCTTCCTAGCTTCCTTCAGAAGTTGGAAGCTGGTGTTTCATTTCTGTAATCTTCTTTGGGGGAACTAACTGGTTCCCCCTTGGTGTCTGTGGATACCGTGATTGACTCTTGTCCCTTGCCTTGTCTCCTCTCCTTTCTCCGGAAGCCTTAGCTGGAAAGAGTTAGCAGGAAGGTGGAGGAAGGAGGAGGCTGCAGCAGTAGGGGTTGGTTGAGTCTGGAAGGACTCTGGGGGCCTTCTGGTTGCTGGGTTCCTCTCAGCTCCCCCCCCCCCCCCGCCCCCCAGGGCACCTCCTTCTAACACGCGGCCACATCTCTTTACTCCGATTCTGGGAGCGCTCTTCTTTCTCACTCCACACTTCTCCTCAGTAGGTTTTCAGCCTCTGGTATTCATTGTCTCCTGAAATTGTTTCATATTTCTCTCTTCAGTTAATATATCACTGTTAGAGCTGGCTGGTTAGGAAGGGAATTTTCACTGCTGCAGGTTGAAAGCATCTCATAAAACAACTTACAGATATATCATCAAAGAAAAGCAAAAACTAGTAATTATTTCAAGGCCTTCAGATTTGTTACAACAATGGAAATGTGCTCTTAAGCAGGGAATGCTCCGACTCTTTCCTTTGAATTCATCCGGCACTTTTGAAACAATTCATTTACAAAACCTTACTCAGATTACTTCAGTGGATTCTTGGACTCAAGTTCTTTAGGGATAGTAATTTATCTTGCATAATTTACCATGAAAAGAATCACATGACTTAGGATGGCCATAAGGTACTTTATTCATGCGAAACTAGTGGCAGATATGTTGGTTAGGACAAGCCAGCTGAAAGAGTGGTTGAGAAAAGCCATAAAGAAGGTTGAGAAAAGGTAAACTTGACCCCCAGAGGAAGAACCAGCAGGAAGAAGGAAGGAGAATGAGGAAAAGCAAATAAGAGATGCAGAGTAAGATGTTTGTTTTTGAGAATCTATCCTAGAGTGTACTTGTGAAATAATTGTAAGAAAGATAATTTGAGGAACATGTAAATGAATATAAAGAGTCAAGGAAAGATGAATTGTTCCATTCTCCCGAGACAGTAAGGAACGGGGAAAGGGAATAAAGTAGTTTTAAACCTAGGAACCTACGTTTCCTCCATTTATAAAGCACATCTACACTTTGCTCTGAAAACCTAACATGTATCGAGTCTCTACCTATAAATGCCTTAATACAAATTATCTCATAATGAATTTCCAAAGACACCCTTTACTACCTTTCGCAGAGTGCTATATTCTATAGAAAATCAAATCATTATTGGCCAGATGGATATACAAAGGGCACCTCTCTCTGTGCATTGCATGTGATTGAGGTTTGATGTAAGTTCTTAAAATCTGAATTCTCATCCTTAATAGAATTCCATTTTGGATGCACTGTTTTATTAATCGCTGCTGGTTGCTTGTTTTGTCATAATTTGGTGTACAGCCTGGCCTACACAGTAGGAAGATGGCCATAGAAAGCCTGCTGTGACTTGAGTCTTTGTGACTCAGGGGAGCCTAAGGCATCCCCCTGCTGCAGTAACAGCAGGGTCCTAAACCTGTCTCAGGCATGTTTACTACAGCTGTCATTGTGTTATAGATGGCATGGGAAGGGCGTGACCCTGCACACAGAGGGCCCACCACAAGACCTGTGTTCTAGGATGTACACAGTTCAGTGACAAGTAGGTAACCCAATGGGTTAAAGCCACTTAGCAAGGCATATGGTTAGAGACCTAGGAAGGGAGTTGGCCCAGTCAAAACCTGAGGCTGTTATGCTCAGTGACCTCAGGTAATCTGCTCTTTCTTTGTGGGTGGCTAGGATACTGAGGGGGAGTGGTTGTAGGACAGAGGTAAGAGGCATGCTGGTTACAGAAACTAGAGAGAAGAGACTTTCCTCTTGGGGAAGCATGGAAGGTTTGAAGGATATAACAGATGTTTTGGGTTTGGAAATAAGACCTTCGGTCTAGATGGAGTTGATTACAGTCCTTCTATTAATAAAGCTGAGCCCTGGGAAGAAGGGAGGGCGTTGAGGTCATAAATTGGAATCTTCGCAGGAGTACACGCTGTGTAGACAGCAACACAGATAACTTCATTGTAAAGAATGAATTCCAAAGCCCCTTCCTTCTCCTGAAGGTTGGAGAGGCGGGAGGAGCGGGTTGCGCCTTGAAAGTGCGATAAGAAATAATTAAAACCAAGAGCTCTTCTGCTAAAGATGGGAAAGAAGTCTTGGAGAGGAGTTCTCACATTTCCAAAGACGTCATGAATGGCAGAGCAGTAGTGAAATATGAGAGACAAGTGGTGGGAGAAGATATTCGAAAATAGAGTGTCTTTGGGGGTACTGGTAATAGTGACCCCTAACCTTAGGCAGTCTGACTTTGGCTGGCTGCAGCTGTGACCAGTTGGCAGCAAAAAAACAATAGAAGACCACTGGGTGGCTACGGTGGCCATTAGCAACCTCTGTTTTTTGGGCCAAAGCCCTTAACCTTCAATTACTCATGGCCTCTTAGCTTCTAACCAGATGGTTGAAGCCACTTTACATATGACCTTGGCATAAATGCGATACTGTTGTGCATATTTTGAAATTTTTTATAAGATTTGGTAACAGAAATGCGTATCTATTCTTATCTGCTAGACACTCAAACTTATTACTTTGGTATATGGAATGAAAGCTAAAAGTTAATGCAATCAAGAGAAATGCATATTTGATTTCAGATTAATTGAATGGAAAGTAGGAAAATGAAAATGCGTTACTTTAACAATTGCTTTAAACAGAATAAATGATAGACTTTTCAAGGGATTATGATTATCCTTAATCATGCCAAAATGGAGCTTGAAGCAATTATGGTTATACAGATGTATTATTAATACCAGCTGTAACCCAGGTTTTGATTATGTAAGAAAACAGTCTTAAACTCTTGGCAGATGGTGAAACTAGAATTATCCCAGTGATCTCCAAATGTGACTCTGTTCTTTAGAAAGTAACTGTGCCCTTATTTTTCTGAATACTCAAGTCGATCATTTCTCCCATGCACTGTGTTGGTCAAACTATGACCTGGGAGCCTTTTTTTGGTATGCAGACTTCCATTAGCCTTTCTTTCCTTTCCTAATCTTTTTTAAAAAGATTTTCTTTCTGTGGGAAGCCTCTGAATTGCCATGGTGCCCATGGGCGCCATGGTGGGTGGGAGATTCTTGCTACAGAAGCACGAGCCTTCTTGTGAGGGATCTGGGGCCTGGAAGCAGGACAAATGAATGGGCTGAAGTGGTGGAACTAATGGGATGGTTCCTATGGCTTCGACAAGGGCAAGAAAAAACTTTGACTTGGTAAGGTCACTCAGCAGGACCACAGATCAGGGTCAAGGATGTAAGCACTGCTGTCTCACCTTCTGGCTTCAGTATCTGAGAGCAGGATACATGCCAGGCTTTTTTCCATCCCTGCTGATAAGAGGAGCAGCATTTTGATTCTTCAGGAAGGGGGAGAAGCGGTGAGACCAGATTCCCAACATTGGGAAATCACATTATCCTTCATCAGTTAGATATTTGCCTTTTATGGGAGAATATGATTTGAGTTTCATATGACTATACACCAAATAAGTGGGAAGAGTTCAGTGGCAAATATCCAACTGTAAGTTTTTGGAGTAGGAGAATGAATTCAAAGATGACAGCAAGGTTGACAAAAAGGAAAGAGTAGAAAAAGAAATGACAGGGAGCAAAATAATACCTGAAAATACCACGCAGGTGCATACTCACCACCTGCAAGCTCATGAAATCTTTCTAATGGCTTCACGACTGGATGTTCTCCTTAGGAAAATATAAGTGGAGATTACTGATTTAGGATGGATGGGATCCTCAAACTGAACACACACTTTTTTTAAAAAAAGAACATTTTATTAGTTAAAATGAATCATTATCAAGGAAAGAGAAGACATGGTTTCTTCCTTTAAGGAATTTATCTGTCAAAGGAGAAAGAAGAACACATACAAACAAGGCAGAAAAGAACTAACATTCAATAAACACTTATTGTTTGCTAAAAATGATATTAAATATACTATTACAACACTGTGTTTGCACATATATATATATATATATTTTACATAAACTGTATTTGTTACAACACTATGAGCCAGACATTATTATTGCATATTTTACTGGTAAAAACTGAGCCTTAAGAGGCAAAATAGCTTTTCCAAAGTCACCCAGCAGTTAAAAGACGGATCCAGGATCTGAATCCCGGAATCTGACTTCAGATATCGGATTCTTAGTCACCATGTTACTGTCTCATGGGCATCTCCAGTGCCGTTCTGTTGTTCATTAGGGAACAAACCCATCCTCGTACATACCTGATGGCTGAGTGGCTGGGACATGAGGGCTAGTCAGCAGGGCTTGGCTGATAAGAGTCAGATGGGGCTAAAAAGGAGTGACTTTATGGCCAAAAAATGTTTGAAAAGGCAGGGAGAAAATATGAATTGGTCCTATACAGGGGCAGTTGACTAAGTTCCCGGACCAATTCCATGTCTTAATTTCCTCTTTTTGAAAAAGTAATTTTCTTAATTTGCTAGACCATCCTTTAATTCTGGGGCTCAGAAGCATTTATTTACTCGTCGTACTGAGAATGCAAGCTGTAATGGTGCAATTTTCAGAGACACACACAAGTAACAATTAGCTCTGTGGCTCTTGACCAAGCAGTTCTAGTGTCTAAATTCATCTAATATTTCGCTTGCCAGGCTGTAGGACGACATTCTCCCACAGTAATTGTCCTTGCATCCCGACTCTCCGCAGTTAACGGCTATACCAAGAAGGGGGACCACTGCCCGTGTCTCCTTCCTTGTACCAATTGACTTTAATGACCTTTGCAACCTTTCCCATAATTGCCCAAGATGCACGTCCCTTACGTAGAACCTGTTCATTTATTCATTTAGTTAGCCCTTTAATTCTCCTTCCTTCCTTCCTTCCTTCCTTTTTCTTTCCCTCCCCCTTTATTCCACTTATCCTTCTTTCTCTTCTCTTTCATTCCTTGCTGCCTTTTTTCTTCTTTCCTCCCTTCAACAAATAATCACTAGATTCCAAAGAAATGCTAGGTCTTTCATGGCTTTCATGGTTTCATGAGCTGGCAGGTGGTTAGTATCAAGTACTGTGGGGGGGATACGTAGGACGATAGATGAAAAAAGTATGATTGATTTTTTTCATCCATTTAACAAATATTTATTGAGTGCCCACTGTATGCCAGGCTATATTTCATAAGCTGGGCATGAAGTTGAGTATATAATAATACAACTCTTCTCAGTGAGTTGTATTCCTGGGTGTGTACTGGAGAGACAGATAAAAAAAATATCATACGTCTAGCGGCGGTAAGAGCTATAAATAAAAATGGAGCCGAGAATGGAGAGAGAGGGGAGAATAGAGAGTGTATTATTTTTACATAGGCTGGTCAGGGAGAAGCTTTCTGATAAGATGACATTTGAGCAGAGATACATTTATGTGAGGGAAGAGCAAGTACCCAGACCTTCAGGAAATTCAATTCTAACAGGGAGAAAAGACGTGAAAGTAAACAATTGTAACAGAAGGTAGAGAGAGTAAATGCTATAAGGAAGATATAAATGAAGAGTTCCTGGATGAGTTCAAAAGAAGGTGAAATAACTGCCTACGGGGGAGGGTGGTGACATGAAGACAAAGCCCCGCATCTCTGGGGCAACCGACACACTCTGACATCTCATAGCAAAGCGTTTCACCCCAGGCCCTCTCCTAATGAAGGACCAATCTCTTTGATTATAAGACTGTTGGGTCTGCATGCCTAACCGAGCTGCCCTTTGATTAAGATGCTGAGATTCTAGTCAAGATGGAAATGAGTTATGTTATCTGTCTACTTCTTCTGGTTTTAGACTCCGCTAGATCATATTTCTTATTTAGAAGAAGACTAACTTTGTGTTCAACACTAATGATGGCTGCCAAAGGCAGGGAGGCAAAGGGAGTGCTCTTGCTTTCAGGTAACTGGGCCTTGTGCTTAAGATGAGGATATCTGTATTTTTACTTGCTTTGGTCAGCTTGGTAAGGTCCTAGCTGTTCTACTAGAATGCAAATACCCCACTGAAAAAGGAAACACCTTAACACAGCATCAGCTCACATTTGACTCTTAGCTGGTGAGAATGAAAACCAGGAACTATGAAAATGAAATAGAAGATTCTATGACATTTTTATGTTTTAAATAGAATTCTGTCAAGGAGAGAATAGAGGATCCTAAATGGAGAGGTAATTGATAGTGGGAGGGATAAAGGAAAGAGAAAAAAGGTATTATTTAATTTCACAGACTGGATATATCCAACTCTTGAAACTGACCCAATTGACACCTCTTAAAAAATTTTATTTTTTATCCTTGCCAGAGGACATGCTCATTGATTTTTAGGGAGAGGGAAGGGAGGGGGAGAGAAAAATAAAAAATCAATAAGAAAGGAACTTTGACTGGTCATCTCTCATATGTGCTCCAATGGGGGACAAAGCCCACAACCAGGCCATGTGCCCTGACCAGGAATTGAGACTGTGACCCTTCAGTCTATGGGATGACACTTCAACTAACTGAGCAACATCGTCCAGGGCCCAACTGAGACCTCTTATAGTTATAGGTATATTTCAAAGAGCAAAAATACCTTGATAAGATACTTGAAGCAAAGGTAAGACCCTAGCGTAGGGTGTGGGGGTCTGTAGGAGGCCAGACAAACTTGTGCTCACTGCAGCAGTGTGCCTTAGAAACAAGCAGGGATTCAGAAGTGGCTGAGGGTAGAGGGGGAGACAAAAAAGGTGGGGGAAGGAGGTGAGAGAGAAGTGACAATGTGGACAGTGGCTGGTGCTCAAGTCAAGGAAGTGGCCAACAGACATTTAGCAAAACAAATATCTATTATTGAATTTCACATTATTTCATAACCATCTTTAATAATACTTTCTATTTACTCAAAACACCTTGATTAGAGGGTACACTGGGGAGATATTAAGGACAAGGACAATTCAGGGCAGAACAGGGTTGAGCAGAATGAGGGTGGATGATGACAGGCCCCTCATCTAATCTCTACTCTGTAGAGGCAGAAGAAGAAATAGCAATTAGAAAGTCCCTGGACCCTTCCCTGACCCCACTGAAATGGAATGAGGTCTCAAGCATGCCACTGCATTTTTATACAATCCATAACATGAAGGTTTTAATCTATATTAGATATTAAGAAATAGGTCAGTGCCAGCCGATATCTGGATTACATATACTTTAAAAAGTATTATGAATTCCAGTTAGGATGTTAGTGAATTACAATATTAGAAGTGAAAATGAAGGCTGCATCCCAGTGTTCAACATGAAGGGGAAGGGAACATTTGAAGTGTAGCATTAAGTGGCTCTTCTTTTTAATAGATGAGAATAAAGCTGTCTTTGGCCAAGAATTATCTTATTTGTATCTCAGGAGGGTCTTTCACAGAAGAGGGTCTTTGCTATGGGGACCTGGAAAGTTGGAGGAGTTCTATGCTATTAATTCTTTTCATAGTCCCGAGTGCATATTTGAAACCTTCGAATGTCCTACTCAATTTCTCTGCTTTTGAAGCTGTGGAAAAACCCAACTATCTACAGAGGAAAAACTTGTGTAAAACCGAACAGGGAGATTACTGAGCCATCACAATGCTCTTTGATTTGAATACTGACTAGCTAAGAACAGTGTGCGTTCAAAACCCCCGCAGTGCTGTTTGCAGACTTCCAATTTCTGACATGATGAACTCAGCCTGGATTGCTGGTGCCGCCTGCATAACCAACACTAAAATACTACAGAAGCCACAGGGAAGTACACGGGTCTGGCAGACAAATGGAAAACAAACAGCAAACACACAAACTTTAAGGGACACTGAGGCAAAGAGCACGTGTGGTTTTCAGGGTGCGGGAAATGGCAGCTGGTTTGGCAGAGGGCTGGATGCTAGACCTCCATGTTCAATGTGGTAGTTACTAGCCTCAGGTGGCTCTCGAGCACTTACAGATGTGGCTAGTTTGAAACAAGATGTGCTGCTAGTGTAAAATGACCCCCAGATTTTGAAGACTTAGTACAAAAAGGAAGGTAAAAATAACTCATTAATTCATTTTTATAATGCTTACCTGTTGAGATAACGTTTTGCATAGACTGGACTAAATATCTATTATTTGTGTTAGTTTTCCGAGGCTGCTGTAACTAAGTACTATAGATTCAGTAGCTTAAGCAACAGAGATTTATTTTCTCATAGTTCTGGAGGCTGGAAGTCCAAGATCAAGGTGTCAGCAGCGTTGGTTACTTTGTAGGCACCTCTGGTTGGCTTTTAAGTGGCTGTTTTCCCCCTGTATCTTCATAGTGTCCTCCCTGTGTTTGCCTGGGTCCTAATCTCTTCTTATAAGGACACTGGTTGTATTGGACCAGGGCCCACTTTAATGACCTCATTTTAATTTAACTACTTCTTTTTAGGCCTTATTTCCAAATACAGACACATTCTAAAGTTCTAGAGGTTAGGATTTGAACATATAATGGGGGGGTGCATAATTCAGCCCATAACATTATTAAAATTAAATTCATCTATTCCTTTTTATTTTTAAAAATGTGGTTACTAGAAAAGTAAAAATTATATCCATGGCTTGCATTATATTTCTGTTGGATAGCACTGCACTATGCTATAACTCTAAAAGGGTAGGCTCCTTTATATATTGTCCTACCAGGTTTCCTGGTACCTGGAATAGAACCTGCCACAAATACATGCTCAGTTACATTGGTTGAATGTATCTACCATGGGCAGTAGGTAGGGTGGGGGAGGATTTTAGGTGTGAATCTTTAAGTAAGATTTGCCCTGGTATTTACCTGAGCAGCTCATGGTTGGTTCCATTGCCACCAGAAGGTAAAAAACAAAACAAAACAAAAAATAAACAATAAGAAACCCTCAGAAAACAAAACAAAACACCCTGGTAGCCCTCCTGATAGCTGGATAACATTAGTGTGTAGGTGGGTCTGGCTGGGGCAATGGGAATTGACAGTAGATGCAGACAGACCTATTGGCTTTCAACCTTCCCTCCTCCCCAGCACCCCTCTCCATTTGGAGGGCTGGGTCTTGGAGCAGATCAGTGCTAAGTTGGGCAGAGACTAATATTCGAGGACTTCTGCAGTTTCTTGGAGGCCACAGCCTTGAGTCTTCTTTCACAAAAGTGATTAAAAAAGATTGTTACAAAAATGTTTTGAAAAATTATGTTGGGTTTTTTTTTTTAAACAAGAAATTATAAAATTGGTGTGAGGACAAAGAACATTTGACTTTGAAGTAGTAATCAGAGGCCATCCCCCCAACAAAAGCCCTAGACAAAGATAGCTTTATTGGAGAGTTCTACCAAATTTTCAAGGAAAAAAAATTAACATTTTATTATGATTTTTAGAAATAAAAAGAGGGGGGCCATAGCTGGATTGAGTGCTGGCCTGCACACAGAAAGGTCACCGGTTCAATTCCCAGTCAGGGCCCATGCCTGAGTTGCACACCAGGTCCCTGGTTGGGGGTTGTGAGAGGCAACTGATTGATTTGTCTCTCACACATTGATTTTTCTTTCCTACTCTCTCTCCTTCCTTTCCCCTCTTTCTAAAAAAGTAAATAAATAAAATCTGAAATAAAAAGAGGGGAAAACCCCCTCAACTCATTTTATTGGGCTAGTGTGACCTTAAGCCAGCTAAAGACAGAATAAAAAAGATAACTATAAATCCATTTTCCTTATGAACAGTATGTAAAAGCCCTAAACAACATATATGACTAAATCTATGAGTATATTACAGATATTAGATGAAGTAAAGATGGTTTAGCTTTTGAAATTCTATCATTGTAATTCACTGTATCGGCTAAATGAGAACTTTTTCATGATGATCTTGACAAATGCAGCAAAAGCTTTTGATAAATTTCAACATCTGTTAACGAGTATGAAACCTCTGCCTACATGGCTCCTGCTAGTTGAGTTATATGCGTCCCAGGAGGCGTCGTGTTTGTTCCCAGCCCTCTTTATACCAGTTCTCCTCGCTATTAGATTTACATAACTTAGTTAAATGTTATATAAACCAAAGCATTTTAATTGTGGAAGACAAAGTTCAATGTAATGTTTTGACAACACTTGCTAAAGGTAAGCCACTAGTAAATATCGCTGTCAGATCATTGTAATTCTATCAGAGTAAAAGCAAAGGTCTTGGTCCTACATCAAAAGATTGGTGAATGAACATGGATTTATGTTTTAAGTTAAAACAAAAATTTTAATGAGTGCATCACTTCATGTGATTTCCTCTTTATACTGACTTTTATTTTATTCATTTATCAGTTGGTTCCAGCTTTGTCAGATAAGAGGGCTCTTATTATATTATTTTGAAAAACAACGTAGCCTGAATTCCCAGCATTACTCCTTCCATTCTTTTCAATCTCTCATTTGATTATGGAGAGGACTTGTAAGTGAATTAATATGCTTTCATCCTACCTAGCCAGCTGTGTCACAGCGTGAATGGGAATGGAAATGTGTTAGAGTTCCTCTAACACATTTGTCTGTGTTAGGGTTCCTCTCTCCCCCTGCCTGGTGCTCGCGTGTTCTCTCTCTCTCTCTCTCTCTCTGTCTTTCTGTCTCTCTCTCTCTCTCTCTCTCAGATAATTTAGTCTTCAAGAGGACAGAGATTTAGGAATCTTAAATATTCTCATTTCTTTTTGGTAGCTTCTGAAACTATTTTCTCACTTAATATATGATCATTTTTGTAACTTATTTTAGAATTTAAAAAATTTTAATAAACCTCAAAAATGTAAAAGGCCAGACCTTACTTGGCTTCCGAGAGATACTCCTTTTCCCTTTGGATGAGGAGGAAGAAGAGAGAAGGGAATGTATTTTTTTCCCATTACCATTTAGTTCCTTTATATCCCCTGCTCCCCTGCAACCACCCCACTGTTGTTCATGTCCATGAGTCCTTTTTCCTTATATAATATTTTAACTAAAAGTCAAAAACCTTGGATTCAGTCTTAATTTACCACTAGTTAGCTGTATCACCCTGTACAAATATTAATAATTTAACCTCTGTAGGCCTGTGTTTTTATCTGTAAGTTGTTAAGTTGGAATATTCAGGGTCCTATGCATAATATATATTAATTTAATGTTAAAAGTAATAGAATCTAGAAAACTGAATAAGCAGGAAAGATACTCTTTCTTACTTGACTAGTAAGAATAGCTTTCTTCTAGGAGAGTGCAAATGATTTTCCATTATACATGGAGAAAGTAGATCTTATCAAGTATTTATAGAAACTATGGATTACTCAGAGATACTATTTAGTACTTCATTTGATACTAGCAAGAGACTAATCAATGATGCCTCAAACCTTAGCAAGTGCTTTAACCAGTTAAATGGATAAAGGAATACCTGAAAGTGGCTTAAGTTTAAAGGAAGCCATACATTTTTTAAATGATATGACTTTGGGGGCCACTTGAAAAAATTAAGTTTTTCTAAAATCTTCACAGTTAAGACCTAAATCATGCGTCCTTCTAAATGAAGTTCTTTTAGTTATCAATGGTATATCCTAAGTCTATAATAACTACAGAAGGAGGAAAAATGGCCAACTGGTGATTGTTGATATTACTTCTTGACAAGGACTCATTACTATCATGGAGCTCCATGTTTTCTTTCCCATTTCTTTATTTTGAAAAAAATTAAGCACCAGAAAATTTGGAAGAATAGTACAGTGAACATCTGTATACCCTACACCTATATTCAATAATTGTTAACATTTTACCACATTTTCTATATCTAATTTTTGGTGGTACCATTTGAAAGTGAGCTGCAGATGTTATAAATTGCTTCTACATGCATTTAGCACACAGCACGTTAAGCACATTCTATGCATACACAACATCGTTATCTAAAGTAACAATAGTTCTATAATATTTATATACAGTCCATATCTATAATATTCTATGCTATAATACTTGCTATCCAGTCCAATTTTTCCAGTTGTCCTAAGAAAGTTATTTATATCTTTATTTTTTGAATCAAGATGGAATCTTGATATAATCAAGATTTATACTTTGCATTTGGTTATTGTGAATATTTAGTATTTCTTAATCTAGAACATTTAGCCATTTTTTCATGGCGTTGACTTTTAAAGAGTCCAGGCTAGTTGTCATGCAAATGTCTCAAATTTTGGGTTTTTGTGATTGTTTCCTCATGGTGTTATTGAACTTGTACTGCTATTTCCTATATTGTTCATAAATTGCAAGTTACTTTTTAGAGGCTGGATTAGATCCAGGGTAAATCTTTTGGGCAAGAATATTTCCCATGCACGATATGCTTTATATCGCATCACACGACGAGACACTCAAGCTGAGGTTGTCCTGCTGTTAGAAACTCAAGGTTGACTACTTGGTTAAGGTGGTGACTACTAGATTCTCTATCGTAGGATATACTTTTTGCTTTGCAATTTGTAAATAACCTTTGAGGAGAGATTTTGTACCATGGAATAGTTTTTCATTCAATAGTTTTAACAACTATTGAGGATCCTTGCCTGAATCAGTTTTGACAGTAGAGGTAGCAATGTGATAATTTCCATTAAGACTGTTGCATTAATTATGAAATAAGAATTTTCTTGTTTCTCCCATTTTTTTCTGTCTCTCTTTCTTTACTTTTATTATGGGTTCATGGATGCTTGTTTATTCAGTGCCTCCTATCCATTTTAGTCATTATTCTTTTTGATGCCCACATTTGCTTCAATGGCCAGTGGAGGCCCCTGTAACCTGTCTCTAGGTCTTTTTGACATGACTCTGTTGGTCTTTGGTGCTTCTTTGCTTTTTGACATAACAAGAAGCCCTTGTCTTATTTTGTACATTTCCTGCTAAAATAAGCTAATTTTCCTAACAAACCCCAGTATATATTTTAGTGGAGAATTAAAAACCAAGATTTAGGAGATATCTTCATTCCTACTGGACTGTCATCACTTTTGATCCTTTTCAGTGGACAGAGAGAGGAATATGTTTTTTTTAAAAATCATGTTTGTAATTAAGATTTAACATTATGTAATTTTTCTTAATTTCGTTTCTTTTATTATCCATGTGTTCCCCTATACACGGAGCAGAGGAAGAAGGACAGAGTGGGAGCCAGTTTAGAGAGCAGTTTCAGGCACAGTGCTACAGGGGAGAGAGCGTTCAGCCTGATCCTTCAGGGGGCTCTAGAGGTTAGGTTAACCCTGGAGGCGGGTGAGTCACCATCTTTTGCTCCCACTCCCAGGCAACAAAGCTGAACTTTTATACTATAGTTTGTCAGCAACTGGTCAAGGGCTGCTCCGGGGGAAAGTAAATTTCCTGGCATTCCTGGCTCTCTGCAAGTATAGATAAGGGTCTGACATCTGCTGCAGACTGTCACTCTGGTTTAAAATGAAATTCTTTTCCTAATCAACCGTTCACGAAAGCAGCCATAAACCTTGATGTTAGTCAACTCTAAACAGTATCTTCATATACAGTAAAACTTTCTAAAGTGTGTTTAAACTGAATAACCAAATAACCGTGTGAGCATGTATATCAGTTGATACCTATCATTGTGTGCAAAATTCCTTTTAATTCCTGCTTTATTTCTACTGCAACAAGCCAGAATCTATCTTTGTTAAGATCATGATATTCATAATGAGTCATCTCTGAGGAAAATTTTTTTGGGGGGAGGATTTAGGACAACTTGGTAGGTTTTGAGAAACAGAGTCAAAAATTTCTGTGTGATTGTCCTGCTCTCATCGCCGATTTCCCTGTAGAAAAGAGGCAACCAAGATCACTCATCAGTTCTTTTTTTATTGCCTGAAAACAGCCTTTCTTTGCTTGAGCTGCCTTCTCATC
The DNA here is from genome assembly GCA_004026545.1 of Mormoops blainvillei. Taxonomy (NCBI): domain Eukaryota; kingdom Metazoa; phylum Chordata; class Mammalia; order Chiroptera; family Mormoopidae; genus Mormoops; species Mormoops blainvillei. Next base: position 22,603 of record PVJD01007503.1, read on the forward strand.
AGCAATGGCAGCTTCACCTTATTGCTTGACAAGATACATGCAGATCCATCTTCAATTTGCTTGAGTTGACTGATTTTCATTGACTTTTCTCATTCTTCGCTCCCACCATGTGCCATTGCTTGCCAGCACCAAAAGGATATAAAACTGAGGGCAGATCTAGCTCGTGAGTCTCTGAATCACAACCTTTCTTTCTCAACCACAAATTCTGTCCTTTGCCCACAAGAGAGGATCACAATCTCTTCCTTAAAAGATTACACTGCATAAACTTTGAAGCAGTCGTTTTCAAACCAACATAATAAAACTGACCTATCCCAGTGAGTATTTTTTTCTTTCTTTAAAAAGACCTCCACAGGGGCCATTTATTTATCCCGAATAACTTAGGAACACATCCTTTGGAATCACCATCTAAAATGTCTTAGGCTGAGTTCTGTAGAAGCAGATGCTTCTGGAAGAGTTTGGGGTGACAGATGCTTACTAGGACTCAATACCTGTGAAGGGTAGGGCAGTGCAAGCAGGACTGAGCAGAGGGAGAAACTAAACTGTATGCACCCGATGAAACCCCCTCCAGCCTGGGTAGGCAGCGGCGGGGCACGTGTTGTTTGGGAGGGCATTTTGCTTCAGACCAGAATGGCTTTGCCTTTCTTTTCTCAGTCGCTGGAAACAGGCTGCACCCAGAGCGGTGGGACCTTGGGTGTGGCAGCTCTGTGTGGTTGAAGCAGACCTGGAGGGAGCTGACAGCTGGAAGCCGTCCTGGTGGTCACAGTCCCCACACTGGGCAGATGGCCCTTCCTTGAAGGGAGAGGTAGGATGGGGACACGTGTGTTCATGTGCAGCACATAGAGCCAGTGAGTTATAAGTCCAAAGAAAAAGTCAGTCTTGCTACGATGTTGTTATGCTGTGTGCTCAGCTTTACTGAATGTTAGGACTGAAAGGCTTATAGGGATTTTTCTGATCTAAGCACTCCCCGCCCCTCACCTTTTATAGCTGTCTGACGTTTGCCCCCCAAACACTGTAGTGACAGATAGGAGGTGACATGATGCCTTCCTGTACTCAGCTCTCCTCACCCAGCAACTTCTCATCTCCAGGGATACAAATGGCTTCACCACCTCACAGGCTTTTTCTCACTTAAATTGTCATAAGAAGGCACAAATATTTGAGGGAAAGAGAAAGAATGTAAAAATTAGGAAGAAAACACTTCCTGGGGTTATAAATGTGATTTTTCGAGAAAAAGCCTAGAAAAAATGTGATTTTTACCCAGAAAAGCCTAGATTACCCCTGAAATGCCGGTGAGTACTTGCAAAACTAAACAGGCAAAATGTCCCCTGCCTTTCTACCCTCTGCAAAAACTATGTAGAGATTTGACTGGGACCTAAGGAAAAAAAAATGTCTTAAAGGGTCTCCTTAACTGGTATTAAAGGCCAGATTTATGAGTAGATTGTCTCCAAGGCCCTATTCTCTCAACAGAGCTGCTGTGTGATGATTCTCAGAGATCATTCACTCACCCATCAAGTGTTTTTTGAATACCTGCTGTGTGCCAGGCCCATGCCAGGCTCCAGGGAGATGGTGGAGACCTCTACTACAGCATATAATGGCTCATAGGAAAGTTGGCGGAAGAATTTAGCCAGTGTGTCATGCTGTTTCCTTCCGATTTTGACATTTCTTTCTAGGTTGCATTAAACTTATTAATTTACTCGCATAACGCTTACTGTAACAGCTTTATTTTCCTTTTTAAACATTTTACTCTTCCTAATCCAAAATCTTTCCTTCCAGGGCCTGGCTGTCATTGTTGATTTCCGTCTTGTCCCCACCCCTTTTTTCTTCCCTGTTTGCCCCTCTCCTTGTTTTGCCTTTTGGGCTCACAGTCATGATTCTTAGAAGGGACTGCAGGGTGCTGGTCTGGAGAGGGTGTGGGCTGGAGAAAGGAAAGGGAAGATTTGGGGACATCTTTTGAGGGTCCGACCGGGAAGCTGGTGGACTGCTTTAAGTTAATTAATAATAACAACTAATGTTTGCATAATATCAAGCATGTGTCAGCCCATATATTAACTCATTAAATCCTTGTAACAACCCAATGACTTAACTTCTGGTATATTTTTTTATCCCCTTCTTACAAGATCATATCAACACACATCTGGGTTAAGTGACTCGCTTAAGGCCATACAGATAATTATTGGAGTCAGGATTGGATTTAAGTTATTTATTTATTTATTTATTTATTTACAAGCGTAAGAAACAATTTTATTTGCTTTTTAAATTGAGATACAACATCCTTTCTTAATATAGTAAATGAACTCTACAAAAAAGTATGAATGTGGTCACACAGCATAGGCAGGGTGTGATTTTTATGTCAACTATATGTGATTTTTATGTCAAGACTGATGATGCCACAGGCATGTGAAGAGAGCATGAACAGGCTTTTTGCTCACAAAATGGGGCTTTCTAAGGAGAGCTGGACAAATCTCAAAAGATGTAAAAATGTCTCAAGAGCACAAGAAAAGGAAATTGATTGAGCATTTTAAAAGATGATTAGGTGTGGGCCAGGTGATGGTTCCTATGTGTAGTTTGCGCTTCTCACTAGCGTCAAAGGAAGGACACCCAGGTTTTCTTAAGGGTTTAAGTCTTTTAGTTCACACTCTCAGACATTACACCAAAGTGCCCCTTGAAAGTGAGGGCAGCCATGGCACCTCTAACTCAGTGGTTCTCAACTGGCAGCAATTTTTGCTTCACAGTGACCATTGGCAATGTCTATAGACATTGTTGGTTGTCATGACTAGGGACAGATACCACTGGCATCTAGTGGGTAGAGACCAAAAATGCTGTTGAACATCCTACAATGTACAAGACAGGAAGTATCCAGTCCAAAATATCAATGGTGTCGATGTTGAGAATCCCTGTTCTACCTGGATATATACCCTGTATGAAGCCTGAGCAGAAAACCACAATGCAATTATTTCCTTTCTTTGGAAAGAAACAAAGATAGTTACTAATGCAGCCAAATATGTCACTGGCTTTTAGCATTCACTCATGTCTCACCGTTGGCTTATGTGGAGCTAGTGGTCACCTAAAGTCCTTAGGGCACTTTCCCTCTCATTAATTACTCTTAAGCCACATGTTCCCTGTATTTTTCAACTGATTTTTTTCGGAGGGGACCAAGATGTAGAACCTTAGATTTAGCTGTTTTTTACATCTTGTTTGCTGTTCTCTATTTTTCCAGTTCATGGACATCTTTTTGAAGCCCGATTGTGCTTTCTGTAGATTATATAGATCTATATATAGATCTATAGGTATATAGATTAGCATGGTCAGCTTGGTGCCATTAGTACATCTAAAAATTATGATCTCTGGGCCTTCGTCCACACTGCCAATAAACCCTTAGAACCTGAGCCCTGGGGCTGACCACTAAACATTTTCCTGCAGATCGCTCTTTACTGAATGCAAATTTTGCATGAGCTATATCAGTGATATCTGGGGAACTTAAAAATAAGTAATTCCTGCTCTGGCCAGGTGGCTCAGTTGGTTGGAGTATTGTCCTGTACAGCGGATTCAATTCCCAGTCAGGGTACATAAGTAAGTTGTGGGTGTGATTCCCAGGTAGAGGGGTGTACAGGAGGCAATGGATCGATGCTTCTTTCTCACATCAATGTTTCTCTCTCTCTCTCTCTCTCTCTCTCTCTCCCCCCCTGCCTCTCTCTCTAAAATCAATTTTTAAAAAATCCTCCAGTGAGGATTGAAAAGGAAGTAATTTCTTGCCCCCATTTTCGATATTTCATTTTTGTGTATACGGGGTAGAAATAATAAATGAGAATTTTAAAAGCACTCCCTAGGATTGTGTTTTTGGTGAGCAATCATGCCGGGAGTCACTGGTCTAGTCTGGCACTATTCCAGAAATGTCAGCTACCTGTGAATCTTTACTTAGTTTATCCATATTTCTCCTTCTTAAGGAGGCTATATATTGAGAGAATGCCAAATGTCTTGCTGAAATACAAATATACTCAATACAAACACAAGTGTTGATTGGTTCATTTACTTGTTCCTGATGGTGTTCTAAAGGGATTAAAGGTAAACGATAAACTACGGCCTGTATAGCACAAGAAATAATATTGATTTGCAATAAAATGGCACCTAGAATAGTGCCCTATGTTTTGTAGGCATTGAAAAAAAGTGTTTGATAAATAAATAAATACATAAATAAGCAAGCATGTCATGGTGTCCTATGCAGTCATCGCTATAATTTCTAAATGAATATTTGCTTAACATTGACATTGACATCAAATTTGCTGGTCTGTAATTCCTGGAAATCAAAACTTTCTCTTCTCTTGTCTCCAGCCCTCTTGGAAAATTGGTACACTTCCTCTCTCTCACCTTCTGGAGGCCTTTTTCATTCTTCATGACCTCTTAAATCATGGATGGTGTAAGCACTTTCAGCACCCCGACGGGAATTCATCTGGATAGAAAGTTGGATTCATTGAAATAGTCTGACAGAGCATTACTTCTCTTTAATGTTGGACTTTGGTTCCTTTCAATCAGTATTTGTTTTAACCTTTCTGGTTTGGAGATTGTTCTCCCTGGTGACGTGGCTTACAAAATAAGAATTCAATTGTGTGGCATTCTCTGTTTAGAATTATCTTCCCTAAGCAGTGATTCTATGTCACCCTCACTTAGTTTTTCATCCGAAACTAAGGAAAAGAAAACCCAAACAAACAAACCTCCCCTGCTCCTACCAAAAAGAAAAAAAATAACCCTTAAAAAAATCCCCATTCACAAACCTCATCTCATTCTTGGCCAATTTAAAAAAAAAAATTTTTTTTTTCAATTATAGTTGACATACAACAGTATATTAGCTTCAGGTATACAGCATGATGATTACACATTTATATACCTTACCAAGTGATCACCCTTTAAGTTTGGTAAATGTTCTTGGCCAGTTTTGATGACAGTATTTTTCCAGGTTTGTGGGTGTAACTTATTTCCTAATTAAGTACGTCTTCCTCCTTTTATAGATGAGGATTTTTCCACAGCGACATGATTGACATTTAGGCCAGATAATTCTTTGTTGCGTGTGCTGTCCTGTGCAGTGTAGAATTTTGAGCAGTATCTATGGCCTTTACTCAATGGATAATAGCAGAAACACCTCCTCTAAATTGTGACAACTGAAAGTGTTTCTAGAATATTGCCAGATGTCTCCCAGGGGGCAAAATTATTTCCTGTTAAAAGCCACTGCTATAGATGTTACAAAACAGAAATAAAACCTGAACCTGAGTGTAGATGTATTGAATTATTTGTTTCTTCTTTACAACTACATAGTTATATTTTTACTTTCCAGAGTATTGATTCATTTAAAAAAAAGTCAGTGGCTGTTTTTAGTTCAAGACGGAAGAAGTGCAATATATCCTCCACCACTCTTCTGTGTGGTAGTGGCTGCAGACACTACAAGTTGGTTATGTTTCTCCTCCTCCTCCTTCTTCTGCCCCCTCTCTCCCTCCCTCTCCTCCTCCTCCTCTTTTTTTTTTTTTTTTTTTTTTAAGCACTGAGCTGCATGCTCCTTAACAGTCTACCTCATTGCCGGGCATCAGGCAGCCTTTATGCATTTATTGGGTTGGAGTTTCAAATGGAACCCATTCACCACCTCTTCGTTTTAGAGTTTCTTGTAGGACATTCATGACTTTTCTCTGAACACTTGAAATTTGTTTCCTTAGCTCTGATAGAGAATGATCTCTAAGACATTTACATATGAAAAAATTAGCATACCACCCAAAGAAAAAGCTATTCACAAGCATCCTGGTATATGCATAGGATCCCACTGGAAGCATCACTGAGTGCATTTTGACTTGCAGAGGAGCAAGTGTTTGTTCTTCCATAACTTCCTGTTTTCTCCTGAGAATTACTAAGCATAGTCTCCATTATGGTTGTTGTTTTTATCCCTATGACTCAACTATTATCTTCACATGATATTGCACTAATATCTGGGATTTTTTTCAGGTTCCAACTTCATTTTTAGTAGGAACAGCTTTTAATCAAGTTATCAAGTATTTTACCAAATGTCTTTCAGTCTTTGTAAGATGGTCCCTGATAAGTAGTATCAAAGTCTGGGCCTTGCCAAAGGACAAAGTCTAGGCACTCAAATCTCATTCTTTGGTGTGAAATAGACTCTTATATCCCGAGTTAAATAGCTCCCAATTAACTCCTTACCACTTTATCTTGTTTTATTTTCACTACAGTACTTATTAATATCTGATACTTTATTTTATTTTTATTATTATTTTTTCAATGACGGTTGACATTCAATGTTATATTAGTTTCAGGCATAACTATTGGATATTTTTAAAATTGCCTCCCTTGGTAGAACATAAGATGCCTGGGAGAATGGATCTTTGTCTATTCTAATGGTGTTTTGTGTATAGGATAAGATCTTGCTTCAGGTGGGAGCTCAATAAAAGTTTTCTACATGTAGATATGAATCTCCAGAGCATGTTGTTTACTTTATATTTACCTTCTTTCTTTTCTAAACTTACACCCTATTGTATCCCAAATTCTTCAGTTTTCTTCTCAGGATTTCAAGACACGTTGCCCATGGTTTTACTATGGCAACGTGCACCTTGTATTGCAATTGCTAGTTCGTGCAACTGTCCTTCAAATGTCAACTTCTCAAGGGCTGAGGTTGTATCTAATTGATAATTGTATCACCAGTTTTTTGAATTCAACAGATGAACGAAGGCACTAAGAAATGTTCCAGGTTTCTTTAAAAAAAATAGTGACTCTGAAGAATCTCCATGCTTTGAATTGTTTGAAAGACAATCTTTATTGCCTGCTGACTTCTTATTTGGCATTAAGTAAAGGAATAAAAAAGATACTCTCCCAGACTACAGAGTTATGTAAGATGTAGATTATGATAAGCAAACAAACCAGAGGAAAAGAAAAACTTCACTAAACCAAGAAAGTGGAATTTAAGTGAAGAAGTTAGTTTAACCAAGAAGAGGGAAGATAGTGCACAATTTAAATCTAGGAAGGGCAGGGACACTAGTCATTTAGTGGAAAAACTTTTGATGAGGCAACAAAAAATCCCAGTGATGAAAATCTATTGTGAGTGTCTGGTTGAATCCTGTAGCAACATGTGAAGACAGGTGAATTCAGATCTTTAGCTGAAAGACGAGATGCCCATTCAAGATGTAACTCCAGGAACATTTATAAAGCTTTGGTGAAAAACCGGTGGGATCTTTCTCACAGAGAAGAAAGGTGTTTTTAGCCTTTAGTCTGATCTCAGCTCTTCAGCCTCGCCGGGGAGGTCCACTGAAAAACAAAATTCCAGAGGAGAGAAGATGGAGGCCAAGTAGGTGGAACCTGAGTCCACTTGCTCTTGCTCCCAACTTGGCTACTTGGCCGATCTGTTGACAAATAAACAAAAAATTCAACAGAATCTTAGCTGATAGGAAGTTTGGAAGCCGAGGAAACAGAAGACGCTTCACAATGGGAGGGAAAGAGATTTTCATAGGTTGACGGGAAAATACCCTGTGCACGGCACCTGCAGCCATGGAGAGCCTGGTCAGAGGTCACAGCTTTGCAGCTCCGTCCCCTCCCAGGGCAGAGAGCCCCCAGACCGGGGCAGGGAGTGACTTGGATACACAAAGTCAGGGAGACCCAGGCTACATACACACACACACACACACACGCACGCACGCATGCACACAGACCGAGCTGCACACCCATAGCTGCAGGGGCAAATGCCCACAGGGAGAGTGCCAGAGAGAGAGCGGGGGGACTCTATCTGCACCTGGGTTGGGTGGAGGAGGCAGGCCGCAGCCAGGCAGGACTGTGAGGGACTTTTGGCTTTTTGGGGAGGTCATGTGTGTGGTGTGTGTGGAAAACTGGACAGTGACTTAGTACTGCAGTGGGTGTGCCAAGAAAGACTTTAAAAGGGGAGCTGAAGTGTGCTGGGTAGGGACCCTATGTGCAGCTGTCCCGCAAGCAAAGGGAAACGACTGAAAGCATGGTTTGCTTCCACTGAATACAGCTGGGCAGAGAGATCAGAGAGGAGCACAGCAAGGGGGTTCATCGGCCCCAGCCCAGTGCAGCTGGCAGGCTGGAGGCTGTGCAGAGTGGAGAGTTTGGACTGTGTCTGCTGTGAGGGCAGTGGTCTGGGAACTGGGTGGGTAAGAGTTGAGCAACTGAGATTATTTACAGCCAGACAGAGCCCCCTCCCCCTGTTGGCAGAGATCGAACATTTGGGAAGGGAAGGACTCATCTAGCCTCCACCACCTGCAAGGTTGCAAGCACCACCCCACCACAGCCAAGCTCTACAAGACAGGAAGGATGGGCTCAAGATCCCCTGCAGTGTGCATATCCCCAACAGAAAGACAGAAAGGGAAATGCCTAAAAGGACTGTTTTTACCTTCTTTCTCTCAGGCAGAATGTGCCGGTTCCTAGGGCTGTATTCTGTTGCGGCCGGCAAAGCAAGTAGATCAGAAATCGGAGCAGCAAACGGGAATCAGGGCCCCCTCCGCCTTGGCTTGCACGTGGAGCTGCCATCAGCACCAAGCCGGAAAGAACTGACTCTCTTACACAGACTGGCCCCTCCCTTGAAACGGAAAGCTATTTCATCCGAAATTATACATCACTGGAAATAAGCTGGGACAGACCAAGATAGGTGGTGCAGGGTTAGGGGGAACACATCCACAATTTTTCCAGAAGACTGAGCAGTGCCTCCCAGGGGAGACCCAGGGGTCCCACCTTCCCAATTGCAACAGAAGCCCCCTCTAGCAGCAGGTGAAGGTGATACAGGTGGTGCTACCAAAGTTGGATGACCCACCCCGGGACTGTGAGCTGATAAAAAGCCAGAGGTGGATCCAGAAGGAGAAAACGGAAGGCAAACACCAAACTCAGCTGAGACACATTTCACTTCATTCTTCTTAGAATATGTATTATATTTTTCTTTCCTTCATACAGAAAGAAATATTTCTTCTTTTTTAATATTTCTTCTTTTGCCTCAATTGTATTCCAACTAATTGACTATTCTTTGTCTTTCATTTTTTATTCTTTTTATTTATATTTTTAATTTTACTTTTATTTCAAATGGTGCATTGTACCCTTCCCTTGTTTTACTTCATTTTGCCTTCTTCCTGCCCTTTCTTATTCTCTTTGTAAATTTTATTTCCCCGCATGCTACACCTCGTTCCTATTCCTTACTCTTACTAATACTTCTCTCTCTATCCTCTCAAAATCATTCTTTCTTCCTAGTCAGCTCACATTCTTTTCCCCCTTTTAGATAATATTTTTATATTCTTCCCACCTTTATAAACTGTACTTGTTTGGTGCGGATATAATGGTTATTGCTGTTCTCATTCAATTGTATTACTATCTGTTCACTATTTTTTTTCTTAATTCCAAATATCACAGGTTACTATCTTATTCCATTTTGCCTTCCTCCTTCCCTTGCTTATTTGAGTTTTGAATTTTATTTTCTCCCTTTCTTTGCCTCATTTCTATTCCCTACTCTTATTATTTCTCCTCTCTCTTCCCTCTCAAAATCATTTTTCTCTCTTTTATTCATCTCGTATTCCCTTTTCCCTATTTTATATTATTTAATCTCTTTCCATCTCTATTAATTTCCATCTTTGCTCAATTCTTGTTGTTATTGCTGATTTGGTAGGAGGGTATTTTTTCTGGTGTGAGTTTGGTTTTCTGGGTAATATATTTTTTTTACCAGCACCTGTACAACAGCATACAAGATGTGGTGGGGGTTGTGGCTCCCAGTCAGCCAACCAGAGGGGAGAACCCATGAATGAATGAACCATCAATAATCAAAGCCCAAGTAAAACAAGAGAGTCCACATACACTGAGTAAAGGGAATCCCTAGAGCATCCAGATCAGGAGATCAAACAGATTGTGCCCCCGAGTCCCACAGAACTCCTACCACAGAACTCCACCCCGCAAAGAAAGGCAGGCAAAGCAGAGCAACCTGAGATGCAGAAACAAATAGAGAGTTCCCTAAAATGGGGAGACAAAGAAATAACCCCCCCATCAAAAGGAAAGGAGGAATCCCCAGAAAAAGAGCTGAAAGAAATTGAGGCAAGCAATCTATCACACATAGAATTCAAAATAATGATTGTAAGGATGCTGAAGGAACTCAGTGAGAAATATAAGAAACTTTATGGCAACTATAGCAGCATGAATAAGGACACAGAAACTATGAATAAGAACCAGGAAGAAATCAAGAATACAATATCTAAAATGAAAAATACACTATGGGAATTAAAAACAGGCTAGATGAAGCAGAGGACCGAATCAGTGAGCTAGAAGACAAGGTAAAAAGAAATACCAAGTCAGAACAACAAAACAAAAAGACTAAAAAAGAATGCAGATAGTTTAAGGGAGCTACAGGACAACATGGCATGTAACATTTGCATCACAGGAATATCATAAGGAGAAGAAAAAGAGCAATAGATAGAACACCTGTTTGAAAAAGTAATGACAGAAAACTTCCCTAACTTGGTGAGGGAAAAAGTCACGCAAGTTCAGGAGACACAGAGCATCCAAATCAAGAAAAACCCAAAGAGGCCTACTTCAAGACATACCATAATTAAAATGGCAAATTTTAAAGACAAAGAGAGAATCTTAAAGGCAGCAAGGGAGAAACAGCTAGCAACATATGAGGGAGCTCCGATAGAGCTACTAGCTGATTTCTGAACAGAAACACTACAGGACAGAAGGGATTGCATGAAATATTCCAAACAATGAAAGGGAAGGAGCTACAACCAAGACTACTCTATCCATCAAGGCTCTCATTTAACTAGAAGGCAAAATAAAGACCTTCTCAGACAAAGGAAGGCTGAATGAGTACATCTCCATGAAGGCAGCACTGCAAAAAATGCTAAAGGGACTGCTATGAAAAGGAGAAGAGAGAGAGAGAGAGAGACATACACACACAGGTATGGAAAAAATGGCAATGAATAAGTACCTATTAATAATAACCTTAAATGTAAATGGATTAAATGCTCCAATCAAAAGACATAGGGTAGCTAAGTGGATAGGAAAACACAACTACATATATGCTGTCTATAGGAGGCTCACCTTGGAAAAAAAGATCTATACAGGTTGAAAGCAAAGGGATAGAAAAAAATATTCCAAGCAAATGGACATGAAAAGAAAGCTGGGGTAGCAATACTTATATCAGACAAAATAGACTTCAAGACAAAGTCCATAAAAAGGAATAAAGAAGGTCACTACATAATACTAAGGGAGTGGTCCAAAGAGGATATAACTCTTGTAAACATATATGCATCCAACATAGGAGGAACTAAATATATAAAAAAAAATCTTGGCAGACTTCAAGAAAGACATTGACAACAACACAGTCATTGTAGGGGATTTTAACAACCCACTGTCAACAACGGACAGATTTTCCAAACGATCAACAAGGATATTGTGGCACTGAGCAGCACTCTAGATCAAATGGACTTAATTGATATATACAGAATCTTTCACAACAACGAGGCAAAATATATATTCTTCTCAAATGCACATGGAATATTTTCAAAGATAGATAGGCCACATGATAGGATACAAAACAAGCCTCAACAAATTTAAGATAATTGAAATCATATCAAGCATGTTCTCAGATCATAATCGATTGAAACTAGAAACCAACCTCAAGGAAAATCTCAAAAACATTCAAATACATGGAGACTGAATAACATGTTATTAAATAATGAATGGGTGAGCAATGAGATCAAGGAAGAAATCAAATAGTATCTGGAAACAAATGAAAATGAACACACAACAACCCAAAACCTATGGGACATAGCAAAGGCAGCACTGAGAGGGAATTTCATAGCAATACAGGCCTACCTAAAGAAGATAGAAAAATCTCAAGTAAACAACCCAACCTACATCTACAAGAAAGAGAGGAACGATAAATAAATCCCAGAATGAGTAGAAGGAAGGAAATAATCAAGATTAGAGCAAAATTAAATGACGTAGAGATTAAAACAACAATTCAAAGTTTCTTTGAAAAGATACATGTAAATGACAAAACTTTAACCAGACTCTCAAGAAAAAGGGAGAGAAGACCCAAATAAATACAATCAGAAATGAAAGAGAAGTTACAACTGATACCATAGAAATACAAAGGATTGTAAGTAATTAGTATGCACAACTATATGCCAACAACGAAGTGAACTGGACAAATTTCTAGTTTTTCCAAAACTGAATCAAGAAGCAGAAAACCTGAATAGACTGATACCAACTAGTGAAATTGAAGCAGTAATAAAAAAAATCTCCTGGCACAAAGAAGCCTTGGACTGGGTGGCTTCACAGGTGAATTTTACCAACCATTTAAGGAAGAAATAACTCCTATCTTTCTCAAACTATTCCAAAAAATTCAGGAATAGGAAAGACTCTCAAAATCTTTTTACAAGGCTTGTATTGTCCTAATTCCAAAACCAGGTAAAGACACAACAAAGAAAGAAAACTACAGCCCAATATCTCTGATGAACACAGAAGCTAGAATCCTCAACAAAATCTTGGCAATCCAGATTCAGCAATACATTAAAAGATCATACAACATGATGGAGTGAGATTTATCCTAGGGATGCAAGGATGGCACAATATGTGCAAATCAATAAATGTAATACACCACATAAACAAAATGAAGAACAAAAATCACATGCTCAAATCAATAGGTGCTAAAAAAGCACTTGATAAAATCCAGCACCAATTTATAATAAAAAATACTCAGCAGAGTGAGAATAGAGGGAGCATAGCTCAATATAATAAGAGCCATATATGAGAAAATTACAGCCAACATTATACTCTATGGGCAAAAGCTAAAAGCTTTCCTCTTAAGATCAGGAATAAGACAAGGGTGTCCACTTTCACCACACTTATTCCACATAGTACTGGAAGTTCTAACTACAGTGATCAGACAAGAAAAGGCATCCAGTTTGGAAAGGAGGAAGTAAAACTGTCATTATTTGCAGATGACATGATAGTGTACATAGAAAACCCTGTAGTATCCATCAAAAAACTACTTGATGTAATAAGTGAATTTGGCAAAATAGTGGAATACAAAGCCAACATTCAGAAATCTTTGGCATTTTTGTATACCACCAACAAAATATCAGAAAGAGAAACTACAACAGAGCGGGGACTGACTATGGGAGTAGGGGGTGGGCAGGGCAGGGGATAGCAATGGGGGAAATTTGGGACAAATGTAACAGAACAAAAATTTAAAAAAAAGAAAGAGAAACTAGGGGAAAAAAATCTCATTTACTATAGCAACAAGAAAAGTAAAGTACCTAGGAATAAATTTAACCAAGGAGGTAAAAGACCTATGCTCAGAAAGCTATAGAACACTGAAGAAAGAAACTGAGGAAGATACAAATAAATGGAACCATGGTCATAGATTGGAAGAATTAACATTACCAAAATGTCCATACTACCCAAAGCAATCTATAGATTCAATGCAACTCCTGTTAAAATACCAATGGCATACTTCACAGATCCAGAACAAACATTTCAAAAATTTATATGGAACTAAAAAAGACCCTGAATAGCCTCAGCAATCTTGAGAAAGAGGAACAAAGTAAGAGGGATCAAAATACCCCATATCAAACTATATTTCAAGGCCACTGTAGCTCTGACTGGTGTGGCTCAGTGGATTGTGTGTCGGCCTGTGGACCAAAGGACCCATTCCCAGTCAGGGCACATGCCTAGGTTGCAGGCTGGGTCCCAAGTAGGGGGCACATGAGAGGTAACCACACATACCACACACTGATGTTTCTCTCCCTTTTTCTCCCTCCTTCTCCCTCTCTAAAGATAAATAAATAAAATCTTTAAAAAAAGGCCACTGTAATCAATGTAACCTGGTATTGGCCTAAGAACAGACACATAGATCAATGGAACAGAATAGAGAGCCCAGAAATAAACCGAAGTCTCTATGGTCAATTACTATTTGACATGGGGGCATGAGTATACAATGGGGTAAAAATAGCCTATTTAATAAATGGTGTTGGGAGAACTGGACTGGTTCATGCAAAAAAAAAAAAAAGAAAAATGAAACTAGACCACCAACTTATACCAGGCACCAGAATAAACACAAAATGGATAAAAGGCTTAATTATAAGTCATGACACCATAAAAAGTCCTAGAGGAAAACATAGGTAGGGAAATTTCAGATATCCCACACAGCAATTTTATTGCCGATATATCTCCTAGGCCAAGGGAAATAAAGGAAAAAATAAACAAATGGGACTACATCAAATTAAAAAGCTTCTGCATGGTCGAAGGAACCATCATCAAAATGAAAAGGGAACCTACCATATGGGAAAACATATTTACCAATGATACGTCGGAGAAGGGTGTGATCTCCAAAATGTATATAGTTAACTCATGCAACTCAACACCAGGAAGACAAACAATCCAATTAAAAAATGGGCAAAGGACCTGAATAGACACTTCTCCAAGGAGGACATACAGGTTGCCAATAGACATATGAAAAGATGCTCAACATCACTAGCCACCAAAGAGAGGCAAATTAAAATCATAATGCAATATCATCTCACACCTGTCAGAGTGGCAATCATTAATAAGTCAACAAACAGTAAGTGCTGGTGAGGATGCGGAGAAAAGGGAACCCTAGTGCACTGTTGGTGGGAATGGACTGGTGCAGCCACTGTGGGAAACAGTATGGAATTTCCTCCGAAAAATGAAAAATAGAACTGCCTTTTGACCCAGTGATTCTGTTGCTGGGAATACACACCAAGAATCCCGAATCACCAATTCAAAAGAACTTATGCGCCCTTATGTTCATAGCAGCACTATCTACAACAGCCAAGTGCTGGAAACAGACTAAATGTCCAACAGTAAATGAGTGGATTAAAAAACTGTGGTATATTTACACAATGGAATACTATACAGCAGGAAGAAAGAAAGAACTCCTACCTTTTGTGGCAGCATGGATGGAACTGGAGAGCATTATGCTTGAGTGAAATAAGCCAGTTGGTGAAAGACAAATACCATATGATCTCACGTATAAGAGGAATCTTTCCTTAGTGGATTCAGTGTTGGCCTGTGGACCAAAGGGTCCCATTCCCAGTCAGGGCACGTGCCTAGGTTGCAGGCTGGGTCCCAAGTAGGGGGCACGCGAGAAGTAACCACATATTGATATTTCTCTCCCTCTCAAAATAAACTAATGAACAAAATAGGACCACAGGCATGGAAATGTGGAACAGACTGACAGTCAGACTGACAGTGACCAGAGGGGAGGAGGGAGTGAGATAATGGTGGAAAGAAGGGGAAGAGACTAATCAAAGAACAAGGATAAATAACCCATGTACTTGGACAACAGAGTGGGACTGTGGGAGTAGGGGGTGGTATGGTTGGAGAAGGGCAAAGTGGGAAAAATTGGGACAACCATAATAAAATAACAATAAAAAATGATTAAAAAACAATTTTAAATGCTCAGTCAGTCAAAGAATTGGCTTTTATTTTCTCGAATATTTCATTCTCCGAAGTATTCTCTGACAACACTGTGAATAAATCAGGAATAATTGTAGTTGCCAGTTTTCATTTTTTCTGAGATTTCTGCATCATTGAAATAAGCAGACCTTTAATTGTTGAAGAGTTGCCACCACGAACAGCCTGTAGTACTGAAGTGGGCACACAGATTGCCCATGAGAAAGAGATCCTTCAGGTGGATATTGTACTCAAGGATTTTAATACTGCTCAGCTCTCAGTGAAATTTACAGTCGAGTTTTGTCAGCCCCTCACATCCTGTTGAGAGAAATGAAAATAAAGAAAAAAATCACATCGATAATAAAATATGTGCAATAACCCATAACAGAAGTAAAAAATAATTTCAACATTTCTTTGCAGAAAACAAACTGAATTTCTTTAAGCATGCTCAGCTAGCTATCTTTGGTAGAAGGGTTTGAAGTTGTTTCCAAAGAATTTCACTGATTCAGTAGAATCGGTACAGGGTTAGCAATTATTTTCTGGGTTTGCAGCATTCCTGAGACCCATGGGATATCAGTTAACTTTATTTTATTGCAATTACTTTTTAATTTTACTCACATAATACACTAGAGGGTGGCATTGATTTTGAAACCCTTTGTAAACTATAGAAAAACTATGCTAATGTTAGTAGTTATTGTAATTACATTTACTATTTTTTTCTGCAGGCGAACTTGGGGAAGGGAGTAGGGGACCTGGCAAAACAAACCTTTTCTTTCAAAGGAATTGACTAGCTTATCTCACCCTCATGCCTGGCTAAAGAACGTGGTTGATTCCTGGATCAGTGGAGGCTGACCCTGGGGTTAACACTGAAGTGATTCCTGCAGAGCCTCGGGACTGGAAGCTGTCACAACACCATGGATGACAGCCAGGCTGCTGGATCCATTTCAAAGTGACTCTGTGGGGCAGAGAATTATTAATATATTTATCACGGCAGGTATTAGTTATATGTCACTACTGAGAAATTGCTGTGGAGTGTTATTTTTGTTTTTTTATTTGTTTAACCATATATTATCTATTTAAAAAAATTTTGTTTTTACTCATATGGTTGTTTTCTTCCACAGGTAAACACTTGCATTTCTGAGATTCCTTCAAATTTACACAGTTTGTAAAATATATAGTAAAATAATCCATTTAGAAAATGGGTGAAAGACATAGAGAGACATTTCCCCAAAGAGGACACACAGATGGAACTAAACAAGTGAGAAGATGTTTAACATCATTAGCCATTAGGAAAATGCAAATTAAAAGCATAAGGAGATATCACTACCCACCTATGAGAATGGCTAAAATGAAAAGTAGTGATAAATCCAAAATGCCGGAGAAGATGCATAGAAGCCAGATCAATCTTTGCTGTGGGGATATAAAAATACTACAACAGTTCTGGAAAACGATTTGGCAGTTTCTTTAAAAACTAAACATACACCTACTATATGACCCAGCTATTGCACTCTTGGATATTTATCCCAAAGAACTTATATCCACACCAAAAGCCATACAGATACTTATAGCACCAATTATTTAAAACATTTTAAAAATTAAAAAATTTTGGCAAAATACACATAAAAATTTACCATCTTGTGATTTATAAGAAATATATACTTGATCATTTAGATGACCAAAACATATTTCTTGTGTATATTTGGTGTTCATCCACAATTCCTGGCTCACAGCTCCTTGAACTCTTGAAATTTCCTAAGCACTGAGTGTGAAAAAAATGTGTCTTTTGTTACATTAATGAGGTGATTTTGAAAAGCACCTAAAGTTAGAGGCTGGTTGCCAGGAGAACCAACTCTTATTAGAGGTTTGGAACTTTCAATTGCATGCCCCTACCCTCACCTATGGGGAGGGGAAAGGGGTCGAAGGGTTGAATTAATTGCCAAAGGTCAATGATTTAATCAATCATGGCTGTGTAATGAAACCTCCATGAAAAACCCCAAAGGACCAGATTTGAGGAGCTTTGGGGTTTGTGAACACGTAAAGATGTGTGGAGCGTGGTGTACCTTTGGAGGTCACGGAAGCTCTGTGCCCCTTCCCATATACCTTGTCCTATGCATCTCTTTCCTCTGACCATTTCTGAGTTATATCCTTTTATAGTAAACCAGTAAGTAATCTATATTTCTGAGTTCTGTGAGCCATTCTAGCAAATTAATTAAACCCAAGGAGTGGTACACAGGGAACCTCTGATTTATAGCCAGCAGGTCAAAAGTACAGGTGACATTCTGAATTAAAGACGGTCATTGGAACCTCCAATCTGTAGCCAGTCAGAAGCATAGGTAGCCTCTGTGTGTGTGTATGTTTGTGTGTGGTAGGACTGAACCCTTAACCTGTGAACTCTGATGCTAACACCTGGTAGACAGTGTTGAATTTTCGGATATGCTGCTGGTGTCTGAGAATTGTTTGTTGGGGGAACTACTGCCCGCTCCTCACTCCAACATACATATGCAAGTTGGAATTGGTCTGGGAACTCTTTTTACCATTTTTACCATGTTAAAGTGTGCAGTTCAATAGTAAGTACACTCAATTGTTGTACAACCAATCTCCAGAACTCTTTTTATCTTGCAAAACTGAAACTCCGTACCTGTTAAATAATAATACCTTACTTCCCCTTTCCCTCCCGTTCTTGTACCTGGCAACAACCACTCCACTTTCTGTCTCTATGAATTTGACTGTTTAAGACTTCTTGTCTAAGCAGATTCACAGAATATTTTCTTTTTTGTGATTGGATTATTTCACTTAGCATAATGTCCTCAAGCTTCACCCATGTTGTAGCATGTATCAGTTTCTTCTCTTTTTAAGGCTAAATATATTCCATTGTATGTATATACCACGTTTTGTTTATTCCTCTATTAATGCACACTTGGGTTGCTTCTTCCTTTTAGCTATTGTGAATAATACTGCTTTGAACATGAGTGTACAAATATCTCTTTGAGACTCAATTGCTAGATCATATGGTAATTCTATTTTTGATTTTTTGAAGAATCATCATTCTGTTTTCCATAGCAGTTTAACCACTTTCCATTCCCACCAAGAATGTATGGGGTTCCATTCTCCACATCTTTGTCAACACTTACTTTCTGAGCTTTTTTTGGATAGTTAGCCATCTTTGTGGCTTTGATTTTCATTTCCCTGGTGATTAGTGATGTTGAGCCTCTTTTCATGTGCTGTTGGTCACTTGTATGTTACGTTGGGAGAAATGACTAGTCAAATCCTTTCACTGCTTTTTAATCTAGTTTTGTTGTTGTTGTTCAGCAAGAGGAGTTCTTTATATATTCCTAATATTAACGCCCTATTAGATGTATAATTGCTAATGTTTTCTATTTCGTAGGTTGCCTTTATGCTCTGTTGATTGTGTCCCTTGATGCACAAAAGCCTTTAGTTTTGATGTAGTACAACTTGTCCAGTATCACTTTTGTTGCCTGTGCTTTTAGTGTCAGATTCAAGAAATCATTGCCAAATCCAATGTCATGAAGCTTTCCTCCTGTGATTTCTTCTATGAGTTTTATAGTTTTAGTGTTTATGTTTTGGTCTTTGACTCATTTTGAGTTAATTTTTATATATGGCATAAGTCTATTTTTAACAAAAAAGAGGATATCAATAAAAGAGTATTTATGTCAGTAAAACATGAATGCTTGTTTTTCATAAGTAAATTCAAAGAAAGCAATGATAAGACATATGTTGACACCAACATGACAAGTAAGTGGAAATACATTACCCAACAATGTAAGTGAAAAATGACAATATAAAACAATTCAAATTAAGGGAAATTATTTCTTGGGATGGGTTGAGGGTCCTAGCTGAAAGAAACAACTAAATTGCCACCTCAGGAAATCTTGATTTCAGGTGGAAAGACAGTGGCTGGCAAAGATGATAGCCGGTAAGCAGGAAATCAAACGGGGATAATTCTACCACAGGTTTTGTTCTTTTTTCACTTTTTTGAAGTTTTTGTTGGGGAGTTTGTTTTATGTAATAGATTGAGCCACATAGAGTTGCTTGATATTTGTTTTGTTTTGTTTTTTTAAACTACAAAATGGCAAGTTTGAATGAATAAGCTAATTTCTTTGTAGGTGGATATCCAGTTTTCCCAACACCATTTATTGAACTTCTCTTTATTTCTTAAATGGCATTATTTGCCTATGTAATCTACATGACTTTAAAATAAAAACAACTTAATATGCATTAAGAATCTATGAGCCTGTAAGATGCATCTGTAAGACAAATGAGTTTCTTTTGAGGAGAAAGGGCTATGACCAACCTGTGAGGCAAAAGTACTAAGCAGGAAATGGAACCAGAAAAAAAAAAGGTTGGTTTTTAGGAAAAGTAGCTTAGAAAATATTTTAATGATATAGCAGCCTATCTCTCTATAATGTATCATATATCGTTTCTGTACGGTAAAGGTACTATATATGTAATACTAGAAAGATTAACCTACCAGCTAAATACAGACAAGAAAGAACACATCTTAATATCTAATTACCCTTCAGGCCCTGTGATTTTGAAACCCACTGAAACATGTCAAATTAATGTTGGCATAATTTGATTTTGGTTATAATACTGGGTGCTTCATTCCTATTGAGTCATTATAATCTGTTAATTAAATGGATATCTACTTATAGCTTCTTTTTAAAATTGTAGTAAAGTTATGCTCTAGGATCATCTCTAGGATTAAAATTCAGTATGCTTTTGGTTCCATTTGTTTCCACAACATCAACTCTACCTGTATCATAATTGATGCCTCTAACTAAAAAAAATAGATTATGCTTAGAATACCATTCAATAAAATCAAATACATTATATAAACTTTTTAGGAACATTTATTTTGAAATTTTACAATAAATGTTCTGATACTCATAGGATTAAACTGCAGTTCTTTAGACATTTTATCATTCCTGAAAACAGCTGGATAAAAGGATTTAGAATGGAGTGGAGCATATACAAACAGATATTATGACTCAGAATACAGGTGAACAGAAATCTATGAGTTTGCTTAGCAGACTAGAAAAGTTACTAGCTGGTCTAATATGCTTAACACTTCATGAAATTAAAATGAATGCTCTCTGCAGCCACCATGAAGTGCTGGCCAACGTTCTTTAAATTATTCTAAATAGACATGTAACCAATAGCAAAGAAAAATTTTGATCAAGCAAGAAAAGCTTAGGTGTAGATAATACATGATCAACCCAGTTTCCTCCTTCCTGCACCACGGGGCATAGCTACATGCCATCTGGCGGTTATTAAGCAAGAAAGCTGCCATCTGCCACTCCTGCCAGTACATGGGAAAGGGTAGCTCTCCTCACCCTGCAAGCCTCGGAGACGTCCTTATGGCTATTCACATGCCCCGGCCCGTCTCACAGGGCTGCCAGGAAAGCCTATAAGAGACTCAATGGGAATGGAGCCATGTGCTTAAACAAAAGTATTAAATGCTTATCAGCAAGCTGTTTAGAGTAAGTTGATAAACAAAATGAGATTTTACCAGGCAATATTTATACAGCTTCTGCATAAGATGGCAGAGAAGAACTTCTACTTCCAACCAATATGAAGTAATAAGACTGGATTCACGTTATTGCCTGGACAACTAAAAAGCTGGACAAAATGTATGAAACAACTCTCAAGACATTGATTATCAGAAAACAAAATAAAATGATCCCAAAGAGACAGAAAACAAATGCGTTAAGACCTAATATTGCCCCATTTACTGCCTAGGGAAAGTTTCTAGGCCAAACACAAGAAGGGGGAAGTCACTCAGAGCCCAGAGGTCTCTCTTAACAAGATAATAGTAAATGGAATTCTGTCATATTTAGAAAGAAGTATACATCATGGCCAAGTAGAGTTTTTCAAGGGATGCAAAAAGTTGTTCAGTATTTGAAAATCAGTCAGTGTTATCTGCGATATTATCAAGCTAAAGAAAAACTACATGGCCACATCAATGTAAAAAAAGCACTTGATGAAATTCGGCTCCCATTTATGATTAAATTTTTTTTCCAGAATAATAAGAATAGAAGGAACCTCCTCTACTTGGTGAAAACAGTGACAGAAAACCTTAAGCTAATATTATATTTAATGGTTAAAGACCTCCGCTTGTTCCCTAAGAGTGGGAACAAGGAAGAGATGCTGACTCATACTTCTCTTATTGAGTATAGTGTTGGAAGGTCTAATTGGAGCAATAAGTCAAGAAAAGGAAGTAAAAAGCACATACATCAGAAGGGAAGATATATAACTCTTCCTATTTTAGGGTGATGTGATTTTATTTAAAAAAATGTCAAGGAATCTACAAAAAACCAACAAAAATCTCATAGAACTAATAAGTGAGTTTAGCAAGGTTGCAAGATAAAGGGTAAACATACAAAAGTTGATTGTATTCCTAGAATCTCAAGGGACCCTGAATAACCAAAATAATATTTAAAAAAAATTAGAATCCTCACGGTATCTGATTTCAAAATTACTACAAAGTTTCACTAATTAGAACAATGTAGTACTGATGATTTGAAGAAGATTTGTAAAAAAAAAAAAATAATAATAATGGGGCTTCCAGTCAAGATGGTGGCATAGGTAAACATGGCTCATCTCCTCACACAACCACATCAAAATTACAACTAAATTATAGAATAACCATCACTCAGAACCTGTAGAAATCGAGTTGAGAAGAAGTCTGAAAACTACAGAATTGAAGAAACCACATCCATCCAGACTGGTAGGAGGGGTGGAGACATGGACAGCCTGATCCAGCAAAGCTATCATTTAGCTTTGAAGGGCAGATAAAGAGCTTCCCAGACAAGAAAAAACTAAAGGAGTTCATCATCACCAAAGCATTATTATATGAAATGTTAAAGGGACTTATTTAAGAAAAGAAGATCAAGCCTATTAACAATAAAATGGCAAAAAATACAAATCTATCAATGATTGAATCTAAAAAGCAAATGAAACAAACAAGAAGAACAGAGACAGAATCATGGATATGGAGAGCATTTTGAAGTTTGCCAGATGGGAGAGTGCATGGGGTAATAGGTAAAGAAGTGAGGGGATTAAGAAATACAAATAGATAGGTACAGAATAGACAGGGGGATGTTAAGAACAGTATAAGTAATGGAGTAGTCTAAGAACTTATATACATGACCCATGGACATGAACTATGATGTGGGGATTGCCTGAGGGAGTTAGGGGTGTTGCTGGGTGGAGGACGGCAAAAGGAGAAAAACTGGGACAACTGTAATAGCTTAAGCAATAAAATATAATTTAAAAAGAAAATTTAAAAAAGTGGGAAAATCTTTTGTCAACAAACTGCCTGATACTGTATCAGTTGGGGAATTGGATTAACTTTTACCCTTTTGAAGATAAGGCAAGGGCATGAGATGAGGAAGGGGAGGCATATAGTGGTTTTAATGACAGTCAATAGCAGAAGTACAAAGTCCAATGGGAACAAAAGAGAAAACCTATGCCCGAAGGCATCTGACAGGCCATCATAGGCACGAAGTTAATATCTAAATTGCTTTAAAGGATGAATGGGAATGTCACAGGTGGGAAAAGGACAAGAGAGAATAATAGTTTAGTGAGGGAACAGAATGAGTACATGGCATAGAGCTGTGGAAGATCATGACTGGGTTGGGGGACGATGGTAGTTAGATCACACCTGTATATTAATACTGCTCATATTCTTGTTGACTCAGGGCTAAAGTCCATTAAATGTGCAAATTAATTTTCTCTTCATAACCCATTTTAGATTCTGTATTAGTTTCTTATTGCTACTATAACAAGTCACAACACATTTAGAGGCTTATAACAGCAAAAACATGTTACAGCTTTGGAGGTCAGAAATTCAAGGTGTCAGCAGAGCTGTGCTCCTTTTAAAGCCCCTATGGGAGAATCCTCCCCCCTCCCCTTTTATTTTATTTTTTTTGCTTTTTCCAGTTTCTTCAGACTCCCTGAATTCTTTGGCTTTCCCTTCTTCACCTCATTTTGATCTCTTCTACCATCACATCTCAGTCTCTCACTCTGACGCTCCTGCCTCTCTCCCATAAGGACTCTTGTGACATTGGGCACACATGGGTAAACCAGGATAATCTTCTCATCTCAATGTTCCTATATAATCACATCTGCAAAGTCTCTTTTGCCATGTAAGGTAAAATGTTTGTAGGTTTTCAGGATTGGACATAAACACCTTTGGGGTTCCATTATTCTGTCTCCTACAGAATCTATAGGAGCTACTTCTTAGGTCTCAAAAGGTAAAGGCTGAATGAATTTGTAGATCTAAAGAGTGTATAACAAATGGTATCTATCTTGCTATTTAAAAATGTTGATTTTCTGCAGCCCATTATATTAGGCGAGACCCTATGACATCAATTATTGCCAAGTCACAGGAGTTATTTGAAGGGTTCCCATTGCCTTCTTTCCTTTTACCACCAGACTATTGAAAAGAGGAGTCAGCATTCATCACCTTTTTTAATTCCCATTCACACTTCCACCCAGGAAAACTGGGCACTACTCTGGGCTTCAGTTTCCTCACCTGATCCAAGTGTCTTATTGTTGAGATGCTCCTCTCCAGCTTTAGCCTCTGTGACTCCAGGCTACTTCTTATTCTCAATCATATAGCATCAGGAGTGGGCTGGCTCCCCTCAAGTCTCTTAGTCCCTACTCAATTATATTTCTTCCAGGATCTCAAGCTAAGCTGTCAGTCTAATCAGTGTGTTGTGACAAGATTCAGTTCAGAATTCAGCAAAAACTTTTTTTTGGCATTGTAGATTCCATTAAGAAACAATTCAAACTGGAAATGAGGCTGCCCCTGCATCCCTGGGAGGTTGCTTTCCCTGGTGCTGGCCACATACTGATGCCTTTCTGGCTAGAGGCTGCTCTGCAAGAAAGGAAAAATAACACCATCTCAAGAAGGAGACAGAAATCCCAGCACAGATGTGCTCAAGGCGGCCTGGCTTCTGAGGGATCTGAGTTACTAACAACTTTCGCTTTTAGTTATGCATTTATTTTTTATATAATCAGCTACCTCATTTGGGCTGAAGAAAGACAACACAGCATGTGACCAGGGAAAGAGAGCGGTTTCCCTTTGAGAAGAGTTCAGTATTAAATATTTTAAATTGCTTTATCGAATATTTCAAGCCTGGATTTTCTGTAACTGAGTTTGTAAGGATCACTGAAGATCTGACAAGGGCTGATTAGTCTCCAAAAGCTTTTCTTGATTGTCTTCAGAAAGTCCTGGCTATCTTCCTGCTTCCAGGGGAAGGGGTCTATAGGGAATTCTCCTAAAACATGTTTTAAAGTGTGAGTGGGGGAGAGTTACCTTGAGTATTGTGTTAATTTGTAGTAAGCGAATAGGTAATACGACTTCATTCCTTTGTTCTTTCAGTGTGTTTACTGAAGCTTCACCATGTGCTAAGTTTTATGCTGGGCAGTAATATAGACGTGAATTAGGCAGTTTGGTTTTCAGGAACTTCCAAACTAGTCAGATAGATAGATATGTAAATATCATGTAAACTAAGTGTAACAAAATGTCAATAATGCCACTGAAGCATTTGTGTAGCATACAATGAAGGTAAAATGGAGATGGATCCATGATTTTGTTATTAGGAAATGGGGGAACATCCCCTGGTGTCCTTGGAAATTCTTGCCCAAAGTAGCAGACATACAAATGAAAAGACATTCTGAAGGAGGCTTAGAATTTTCCATACGTTAGTTCAAAATCCTCTAAATATTTATGGCATATCCACCTTAAGCTAAGAACTCCTGATGGTCAAGAATTTATTTGACTGAATGATCAAGTAAAAAGGAAGCTCAATTCTAGGAAATTTGAAGAAGGAGGAGAATCTTTTTTGCCAAAAAAATGGAGAACAAGAAAATAAAGAGGTAGTGAAAATTCAAGGGAGTCAACTTTAATATTAAATATTTACCTGATAAGGGCTGTACTTTTTTTCCATACTCTGGTCAAGCTTATCAAATTCGAAATGGTTACCACATAAATGTAAAAGTATGAGATTTCTTTTGTGGCCTTCTTGCAGTGGTAAAAATAATATGTTACTTAAAAAAATTAATCTAGGCTAAATAAATTCATGTGGAAAAGCTTAAACTCTCAAATGATTCCTGTATTTCTCGAGAAAGCAAAGATATTTTCTCTAATGGCCATTTCAAACCGAAACTGCACTAGATGATTTAATAAGAGCAAAACTAAGAGGGTGCTCCTGTGCCTGTTTAAAAATCGCTTTGGTAGAAATATAGGTAAAGAACAGAAATAGGCAGTTGCTGGGGAGAACCCCAAAGTGTAAGTTCAGGGTCTGCTCTGAAGAACTGCCTCGTCACCTTGTTCACAGTGGTGAGAGCTTCACTAGGAGAAACTTACAGACACCGGCCACGCAGCTGCGCTCCCAGTGATGGCCGGCTGGGAGCTATCCTCACCCCTCCCAGAACAGGGCTTCTGTTTATAAGGGATAATAGTAAAACCACATGGTGGGTAGTCACGTAGACCACCAGAAAGGACAATGCATTTCTAAGTTAACAGATAACATCAGGCAGTTATCCACACTCTATAAACCCATAACCTCCTTCCTGGGGACATGACGCTTGTGGGACTGCATTCTGGTTTTCTGGGTAGTCAGCCAAGCCTGAGGCTACAGAGAATCAAACAGTCAGAGGTTAAGCAGTCAGAGGTTAAACAGAGTCCAATATTTCCCAGATGCCTTTGCTGCTGGAGCCATGTTGCCTCTCTGAGTTCTTTTACAACAGTTCATAGGAAAAGAAATTAGAATAGATTGTATAAATATAATAAAAAATACTCATCATTCCTTATGAAGACATGCAAATCAAAACAAGGCGATACCTACCTGATTGCTACCATTTAGATGTTTGATGATATACGGGGTTGGAGAATGAAGAAAGTGAACCTCAAACATTGTGGGTGACAGAAAAATAGGTACAATCATTTTGGACACTATCTAATGAAACTGAAAACGTACACACATCCCTGGACCTGGTAACTGCACACCTGGAAATTTATCCTAAGATAAGTGTCTGATGTCGTTATGTAGTTAAGCAGTTATGTAGTTATGTATAAAAAATGTTGGGGCACCAGTTGTGTGGTCCAAACCCTTTGCTTCTCAGAAGGAAGCTAGGAGCTGGGGAAGGAGTTTATGGTAAGAGTGTATGTACCTCAACATTTTTAATATTTCTAATAACAATGCCAATATATCTATCCATTGAAGGTGGATTAAGTTATGGTTGATTCATAAATATATTTGTGCTAATGTAGAAATATCTCTATCATTAAAAAGCAAGATATAGAGCAGTGTGTATGATCTCTTTGAATAGATGTCTTTAAAATATTTTTTATTTTTCAATTATAGTTGACATACAATATTATATTAGTTTCAGGTGTACAACATAGTGACTAGACATTTATGTGTCTTGTAAAGTAATTCCCCCGATAAGTCTAGTACCCACCTGCCACTGTACATAGTTATTACAATATTATTGACTATATTCCCTATGCTGTACATTACATCCCTGTGACTATTTCTATAACTGGCAAGTTGTACTAACTAGAAGATGTCTTAATGAGCATGCAGGAAACTGCTAACAGTTAATTGGGGCAGTGGAATCAGGAGGATTTGGAGTAGGAAGGAGATTTAATTTTTATTGTATACACTGGATTCTGTTTCTCTTGTTTTCCTATGTATACTTGTTACTTTGTTTTAGTTAAATGCAAAAACTAGATTAAATAGTAGACAGAAGAGTTCAGTGATAGAATATTATTGTCAAAAGACAATTCATAGTCCTGAAATAGAGCAAAATTCCTAAATTTTGTCACCCTGATCTCCAACATCACTTCTAGCTCTTTTTTTGGAGCTTCCAGTGAACCAGGGAGAGTTTACCAGTTTCTCCATGACTATCTGTGTTGGCTTCTGCACACCACATAAAACAGCCACAAACCTGTCTCATTCAGGAGGTGAACTTTGTCCATCAGCCCCGCCCGATGTCCTGGGTACCAGAGTGATTGATTGTCTTTGTTCTTACTGGCTCTCAGAGTAGAGAGCATGTCTCCTTCGTGTCCCAAAGGGGAGGATTGTAATCAGCATGTTGACCTTGGCTGATTAGAAACCTGTCCCTGGCCCTCGGGCAATGGCTGGGAAAGTGTTCCGTCAAACCCCTGCCATGGGGAAGCTGGGATGAGCATTTTTGCCTGCTCCCTCTGTGTTGAGCCTATATCTATAGCTGTGGCGGGTGATCTGTGCCTGTTTAAAATCTACTTCTTTGTTTGCTATAGTCTTGTGAAACTTGTGAATGCAAGCCCAATTGCTTGTCAGAGTTAGGTGACTGGAGGGCTTGTCCTTTGAATGGCAGCTGTAAAAGTTGGGATGCTTTATATGTGGACAAGCTCATTCCAGGGAGATGCTGGTGATGCGATTTTATTGTTGGAAGAAGATGAATGAGTGAGCTTCATTCCTTCCTTGGGCTTCTGGAGGATGGCAGCTGCACATAGATGTGTGCCAATTAGAAGCCTGGCTCTCATGCAGCAGCTTGTAAAATATGCAGTCAAACTGGGAGATAGGTGTTTTTGCTCATTTCCTGTTTTCTATGGGCTGAAACCTGGAGACACAGGTAAGGCTAGTTGTTGTGTACCTGTTAAGAACTGCTTTTTTGTTTGCTATTGTCCTGTGGACTCATGGATACTAGCTCTTCTGTCTTTTAGAACTGGGTGACTTGGGGGCCTAGCCTTTGGGTAGGTGGGGCACCAGTTGTGTGGTCCAAGCCCTTTGCTTCTGTGGAGAAGCTGAGAGCTGGGGGTTCCCCCCTGATTGTAGGGTACAGTTCCGGGGGAGGAGTTTATGGTGAGAGTGTGTCTCAGCCTTTTCAATGGGAGTATTTTCTGTCACCCAATGTGTCACATCACTTAGCTAGTTTCTGGATTTCTCTTGGAGGGAATTGCTTCATGTGTAGCTGTTCATTCAGGGCATGCACAGGAAGTGGGAAATTCAGGAGAATCCTGTCGCCAACTTGGTCCTTGAATCTCGGTTCATCTGAGTCTTTTTGAGATGCCTGTGGGTTCACTAAATCCTTGTGATTGATGAAGTTGTGAACACCTGTGACTTACATAGCTTTTGCCTTTAACTGATGAGACACTTTGTCGATCTTGCTGGCACTCGATAGCTCTTTTGAGCTAGGTGAGCAGTATACACAACTGAGTTTAGGGATTCTTAACATGGAAGGGGGCCTTCCTAATTCTTTGGGCATAATTCATGCTCCCAAATCTATCTGTCTGTCTATCTAGCTATTATCTATCTATCTATCTATCTATCTATCTATCTATCTATCTATCTATCTATCATCTATCTATCATCTATCTATCATTTATCATCTCATTACCGAACTAAAGGAGTGCATTCACCCGCATGCATCAAGGTCCAATCAAATGTGAATAAGAGTTTGCAACAAAGAACGTAAAGGTGTATTAAGGAAATGATAACCATGCCTGGAATCACAGGTGAGCTCATGCTCAAGGACCTGGCTCACCAGTGGTTTCCAGGGGATGGGTTACATAGGGGAAAACTAATTAATCATGGTGAATTAATGAATTAGGGTTGTGGTCTCCACTGATTTGTTGGTGCTAGGGTAGGGGATAGTTGATTGTTGCACCTGGTCCTAATGCCAGTCACGGTGTCATTCTGTCTGGTTTCACAAGGATGTGTTTGGGATTGTTTAGCTTCCCTGGGTCTGGAACTGAAACACAACTGAGGCCTAGATGTTCTTTCTCTGTGGTCAATAGACCCAAGACGTTGCTCCTAAGTTTAATGCTGACCAGGGCTTCATTGTCCTGATTATTAGTGATTAAGAAGGGGAGGCAGATAAATCAGGATATTTTTTTAGGCTGAACGAGTCTAGTCTGAATCAAAAGGAAAGAGGAGAAAAGGTCAAATTAAAGCAATTGAAGTTTCTGTGAGGGGTTACTATCTATTGGTCTATTGATCTATGTATCATCTATCTACCTACCTACCTATGTATCATAGGGTAATGTGTTAGTCACCCAGGTAATTTTGCATGAATCAAATTTCCGAAGTTGGTAAGATTATTCGCCTTTGTTAACTATGAAAAACAGATTTTTAGCCAGTTAGAATCATTATTCATTAAGTACAGGCATCTCTGATGTTAAGTGAAATAATAAATATTAGATGTTTTGCATGGTGCACAGAGGCACTGAGTAAATTTTAATTTTTTGGAAGGGGCTTTTTAAGTAGGGGTTTTAGGAAGACAGTAATAATTTTTTGAAAATTAATAAATTAATATTGTGAAGTGAAAACTTAAAAGTTACAGTATATACAGCTATTCAACAAATTAAAATGGACATATAGTGAGTTCTGATATTAATTTTTAGTCTTTCCTCCTACAAAACTGGAAATAAACTATAAAGAATAACAAAGGCCATAGTTCTGCTGTGGCCTGGATTATTCTTCCTCTGTGCTCTCAGAATACCTTCGGGCAATATAATACTGCTTTTCTTAATAACTTATGCAGAGTACCCTGTTTTAGCACCAAATAGGACTGACCATTAAGAAGCATAGGTATGACCACAGCAATGTTGGGCAGCTGAAAAGATGTTCTATTGATTTCAAAATAAGAAAATAAAATCACAGCATTGAAATCAATATATATTTGATTACATGTTTACAAAATATAACTTTTGTCAGCTAGTCAATAACAACGCAGCATGACATTGTAAGTGACTTATATATTATCTTCAATGAGCAGTATAGATGCACTTTAATATAGTCTATTTACCATGGGCTGGGGCTTTTGCAACTAAAAATAAGAAGAATATACAAGTGGTCAATAAGCACATAAAAAGATGCTCAATATCATTAGCATCAGTGAAATGTAAATGAAAACCACTGTGAGATATTATGTCATACCCACTAAAAAGGCTAGAATAAAAAGGCTAGATTACAACAAGAGTTAGTGAGGTTGTGGGGAAATCCTACTCTATTTATACATTGCTGGTAAGATTGTAAAAGGGAGCATTCACTTGGAAAACAGTCTGGCAGTTCCTCAAAAAAGGAAACAGTTATCATAATAACCAGCAATTTTACTGACAGGTATATACTTAAGGGAAATGAAAACTTATGTCTACACAAAAGTTGTGTACAATTGTTCTTAACGGTATTATTCATAATGGCTCCAAAGCAAAAACCCACATGTTAATTAACTGACGAATAAATAAATAAAATGTAATATATCCATACCATGGAATATTATCTGGCAGGTGCAAAACAATACTGATATTTGTTACAGCATGGATGAAACTGGAAAATATTAATAAGTGAAAGAAACCAGTTACAGGGAATGGCATATTTTATAATTTCATTTATATAAAATACCCAGAATAAGCAAACCTATGAAGGGAGACAGTAGGTTAGTGGTTGCCTAGGACCGGGGAGAGAGGTATGGGGGGTGACCGTTAAGGAGGATGGGTTTCTTTTTGGGGTAATGAAAATGTTCTCGAGTTGTTTGTGGTGAAATCTGTACAACCCTGTTAACATACAAAAGGCTGCTGAATTGTACATTTTATTTATTTTGATTTTTGATTTTTTGAATTGTACAGTATAAATGGGTGAATTGTATGGTATGTGAAATATGTTTCAATCAAGCTGTTAAAATAAAAAGTAAAGGCGAGAAGAACCTACGGAGGACTGAAAATGACCCTGAGGTATCTGTGTCATAGCTGTCGTCCTCTGGTGCTTGTTGATGTAGTTCTTCTCTTTTTGTCCTTCCTTCCTGGCTTTTGTTGCATCCATTCTCTCACAAATATTTATTAAACACCCACTCTGTATCAGGCACTATGTTAAACATTGGTTACGTAGCTGTGAAGAAAAAAGAAGTAGGCCTTGCCCACATGGAGCTTATAGTCTACTGGGGGAGAAAGGTTTTAAATAAATATTTACACGAAAGCATGTCTGATTATATACAGTGCTTTGTACTATGAAGAAAAAGGCTAGAATGCTATGAGAGATGTAGGGGAGATAGAATTCAGATTCGTGAGTTATTAAATACTCCCTTTGAAATGAGATTTAAATTGAGCTCTGGAGGATAAATAGGAATCAACTGGATGAAGCAGGTAGAAGAGCATTCTGGGTGCTGGAACTGGCTGTGTAAAAAGGCTCTGAGGTGTGAACTGGTTTGGTTCGCTTACGGAAGGGCAAGCAGGTCAGAGCAAGGGGAGCAAGGGAGGTGTGTATGTCGCGTTTGATGAGCAGAGAGAGGAAATATCCTTCAGGGCTTGCAGATCATAGCAAAGATTTTTGAGTATATAAAAGCAATAGGAACCATTGAGGTTTTATAGTGGAATGCTGGCATGATATTTAGAATAAAAAATATTGTTTTGGTTGATGAGCTGAGAATTGTTCCAAGGGCAGCATAAATGGAAGTGCAAAATCAAATTTGGAAGTATTTGCGGTCGTCTGGACAAGATACCATGATGGCTGGCTGTATTTTGGTGATATAGTGGTGGCTAGAGCAGATATATTTTGAAGGTGCAATCACTAAGACTTTATGATAAATTAGACACAGGTGATGATGTAGGTGACTCCTAGCTTTAGCGGTCACCCAGGGCCCATAGGATGAAAGGCCTTTATAATAAAGATACTCCCCATCTTTCAGCTTTATGTTCCACTGATTTCAGTTTCCTAGATATTTCATATTCTTTTCTACTTTAGGTCCTTGCAAATGCTGTTCCCTTTGCCTGGAATTTCCTTCTTCCTCTAGTCCTTTTAGAGAATTCTTTTCTATCCTTCAGGACTCACCTCGCTTCAGATATCCATTTGGAAGTTTTTCTCTCCACAAGCACAGTTAAATACCTCTTCTGTGAGATCCCACAGACCCTGAATTTATTTCTGTCATGGCATTTATGAAATTCTATTGCATTGTCTGCGTACACCCATTTTCTCTGGTAGACTTTGAGGGCAGGACCTCTGCCCTGCTCATGTGTCTGCTCACCTAACTTCGTACAAGGCATCCCGGAGATGCTCACTGAGCGTGTGCTTAATGAATGAATTGTGGAAATCTTCTGTAATATTAAATAGGAAATATGCACAGTACATTTCCAAACATAGCCAAGGTGATGACTTATTCTATGTACAGGGCATCTCCCCAACCTGTCACCTGGGTACAAGGCTCGGTGCTTTATTGTCTTATGTTAAAAGCGATCTAGATATGTCAAGAGAAGGAGGGGAGAGTAAAGACAAGTGCTTCTTAGATGAAACAACCGAGATCTGCATATGGTGTGGTGTGGTCAAATTCTTTCAAAAGGAACAACACATGCATAAATACATAACCAGGCTTTTCCTACATGCAGAATAATTGGTATATGGGGAAACATCAGGAAAAAATTCATCTTCAGAATTTTATGTACTCTTAAGATTGTATGTGATTTTGGAGACAAAGTGGTATGATTTTTGAAATGTTCTCTGCTACACAGAAACAGCTTTGTTGTACGGAGATATTGTAATGGGATTTTAGCAGTGTCTCTAAAAAATTGATGAGTGGATTAAAAAATCATTTGTGGCTGTAAAGAAGCTGGTAATGCTAACTGTGGGAGGCAGCATGAAGGGTGTTGAGGGCTCCTAGCTCAGCCTCGAACTAGATTTGTGACCTTAGGTAAGACCGTGAACCTCAGTTTCACTATTTATATGTAATAAATGAGTTGGAGTAGATTATCTCTAAGATATTTCATATAAGCAGACACATTTGGTGACTGTATCTATTGGTTATTTTTTCTTTTTTTATTCTTTCTTCTTTAACCTTATTTTTCTTGTTGACTCTATTACAAATGTCCCCTTTTCCCTGCCTTTGCCCACCTCCTCCCAGCCCCTCCCCCTTCCCCTCCACCCTTCACCACCCTGTTGTCTGTCTGATGCAGGCTTATGCATATATGTTCTCTTGCTATCCCTTCACCTTCTTTCAGGCTTTCCCCCTCCGCTCCCCTCTGACAGCTGTTAGCCTGTGTAATGTATTCATGCCTCTGTTCCTGTTTTGTTTTTCAGTTTATTTTGTTCATTAGATTCCACTTATAAGTGAGATCATATGGTATTTCTCTTTCTCTGACTATCTTATTTCACTTAGCAATGGCATACTTCACAGAGTTACATCAAATATTCCAAAAATTTATAACCTGAATAGCCTCAACAATCTTGAGAAAGAAGAACAAAGTTGGAGGTATCACAATACCTGATACACAACAGCTTGATACTGGCATAAGAACTGGCATTTAGATCAATGGAAAAAACAGAGAGCCCAGAAATCAACCCACACCTTTATGGTCAATTAATATTTAACAAAGGAGGTAAGAACACACAATGGAGTAAAGACAGTCTCTTCAATAAATGGTGCTGGAAAAACTAGGCAGGTACATGCCAAAAAATGAAACTAGACCACCAGCTCACACCATACACAAGAATAAACTCAAAATGGATAAAAGACTTAAATTTAAGTCAAGAAACCATAAAAATCCTGGAAGGAAACATAGGCAGTAAAAGCTCAGACATCTCTCATAGCAATATTTTTTGCCAATATACCTCCTAGGGCAAGGGAAACAAAAAAAATAAGCTAAGGGGACTACATCACAATAAAAAGCTTCTGAACAGCAAAAGAAACCATCAACAAAGTGAAAAGGGAACCCACTGTATTCAGCCATGTAATATGAAAAACAGAGATGTTTATTGATGAAGATACAAGGTACAAGAAACATATGACAATGATACCTCAGACTCCTTCAAGGTAGACACCTTGGGGACCTCACACAGTTCTCCCAATCACTGTCAGCTGCCTTGTCACATTTTCCTGCATCTTATCAATGGTCTGAAGTATCTTCCCTTTCAAAGGTTATTTTGGTTTTGGGAAAAGCCAGAGGTTGTGTGGCGTAAAATCTGGGCTGTAGGGGGCTGAGTCACCTGGGTGATTTGATGTTCTGCCAAAAAACTCTGCAGGAGACATGATGCATGAACAGACACACTGTTGTGATGAAGCTGCCAGTCACTGGTTGCCCATGGCTGTTGCCTTCTGAATTATCTGAATAGTTTCTGTAGGGAATGTACAAACTTAACACAAAATTTGATGCAGATCTGTTGCTGTAATTGCTCGGTCATTTTGAATGCGACGGCCACACAGTGCACATGCTCACTCAATGGTGTCCACCACCCCCACTGACTAGTACAATGAAAGCATCATTATGCACGCATGTGTATTCCAGTCTACTCTTCCTTGGCTGCCAGGTTACATGGATGTTGCACAAACTATTCTCATTATATTAACAATGGCTGGACTTTTTCTGGGGAGATCTTGTATTTGCCAGTGGTACATCTAATAAGGAGTTAATTTCCAAAATATATGAAGAACTTATACAACTCAGCACCAGGAAGACAAAAAAATCCAATTAAAAAATGGGCAAAGGACCAGAATAGACACTACTTCAAAGAGGACATACCTATACCAATAGACATATGAAAAAATGCTCATCATCACTAATCATCAGAGAGATGCAGATTAAAACCACAATGAGATATAACCTCACGTCTGTCAGAATGGCTACCATCAATAAACAACAAGTACTGGTGAGGATGTGGAGAAAGGGGAAACCTTAGCACTGTTGGTGGAAATGCAGATGGCTGCAGCCACTGTGGAAAACAATATGGAGCAGCCTCAAAAAATTGAAAATGGGTCTGCCTTTTGACCCAACAATCCCACTTCTGGGAATATATCATAAGAACCCCGAAACACCTGCTCAAAAGAATATATGCACCCCTATGTTCATTGCAGCATTATTTACAATAGCCACAGTCTGGAAACAGCCCAAATTCTCATCAGTAGATGAGTGGATAAAAGAGCTGTGGTACATTTACATGATGGAATACTACTTGTAAAAATACTACTTGTAAAAAAGGAAATCTATTGGCTCTTTTGATTCTTTGTGTGTGTGTGTGTGTTTCTCTAAAGGAAAATGATCTCTGTAAGGTTCACAGGCTTAAGTTTCTGTAAAAACAAAATAGAGTCAGAACTTATTGATTCAAAACCAATATTCGAATTCTTAATAATGTGAGCATGGGCAATTGTCAGCAGAACATCTTCTCATTTTACTTTGTAAACATGAAGAGGAATAAAACAGAATAGGGGGCTCTGGAATCAGCTAAATATTGTTTGAACCCGTTGTACCATTTACTGGGCCATTTTGGGAATTTTATTTCACGTTTTTGAATCTAATTCCTCATTTGTAAAGATCGTCAATAATGGTATCTGTCTTTGTAGGGATTCAAAGTCTCAATTTTGCACTTTAGAGTAAAACCCCTGGATACTTGACCAGATTGATTCAGGGCATGGTGAATCAAGGCAACAAGCACGCTAATTGTGTCAGTCTTGGGACTGACCATGCCCACGGGGCCCAGGATAAAAACAATAAATTGTGAATCTAGGAGCTGGCTGGAGAGTAGTTGGGGGGAAAAAAATCAGAGGGCTCAAGGCACTACAGATAGTGGTAAAGTAAAAAAACAAACAAACCAATAGGTGTGTTGGGGAATAGGATGGTAAGAGATCTGTACAGGAGTGGAGATTTTGGTCACAAAATGGCATAATGGAGTCTGATTTCAGAGGTAGAACAACTCTGCATGCCGACCAGAAAGGTACAGGGTTGGCCATGGGGTTGGGTTCTGTTGTGGAGATGAGGTGAAGGTCAGTGGTGCTGAGGAAGGAACTGTGTGAGCAAGACCTGTGTAAATTGTATTTATCAATATTGGGATCTATGAGAATGATGGTCGTATTAGGAGTAGAGAGGAAAACTAACCAGGTGTCAAAATTCTTAGTGAAGTTGAGACCATAATCAGGAGGGTGGTAAATGACTAGGATAGTGATGTTCATTAGGGGAAGAAAGGGTTGATTCGAGGGACCTTCGCATGACACTAGAAGGGGAAGGTTCTGGTGGTAATAGTGGAAATAAGAGTCATGCTTAGATTATATTCTCACTGGGTGACAGTTTGGGAGGACAAGTAGCTCCTGTTTGAGGGACCATATCAAGCTGTGATGCTCTTCTACCTACACATGGTCACTCCAGTTAGGAGGTCTGCCATTGCAGAAAAAAAAAAAGGCACTCGAAGCTTTCAAATAACTCGGTTGCCGTACTATTAAGGCTTTTCTTTTTTTCTGTCTAATTCCCCCAACTTTGACTTTCTTTGGGACTTGAATATTCTCCCCAGTCATCAAACTTCTATTGAAAAGTGGTAGACATTTGGCTCCTCAGCCTAAATAGAAGCTGATTTCTTTGAATGTAAAATTCAGCAAATCATTGCAGTAATGAGTATTGATTTCCCCTGCTCTAGCAGCAGGATCAATGTGAGGAGTGAATGTCATTATTTCCTGTGCTGTCCGTAATCTCAGAGATATTCACAGAGAGGCCAGTGGTAAAGACTCTCAAGTTCTATGTGGCGTAGCTGTGAAATAGTCTGTCTTTCCTCTGGAAAACTCAGGGCAGTAATCTCGTTACGCCTGTTTGTGACCAGGACGTTGTTAAAGATCAGAACCTCTAGAATCTTTTATTATACTTTGAGATCCAGACACGATGGCTTTCAGTTCACATTTCTTTATGCTATAGAATTATGGGACACACTCCTAGAAACCTAGATCCTGTTGAACTGCTTATCTGTGAATATGCAGAATCAACACCTATTCTTTGCCTGAAATGAACCTAGCCACTTCGACTGGGATAGAGGTATGTATAAACAGAATGCAGTTTTGTGGTAAATAATGTATGATAACAAAACTTAATCCTAAGTTTAACTTCATTATTTTACCACTGAGCAACCAGAGTTCAGAAAGTAAAGAGACTTTCCCTAAGTTCCCATCCACTTAGAGCAGGGCTGGCCTAGGACCCAGGGGAACAAACCCTTGGTTGTTTAATGATTCTCAGAGAGGGCAGTTGTGTATGATTACAAACTTTATAGTGTGGAGACCAATCAGCACATAGTCTCATGTTGCTATTAAATCAATTTTGTATTTTAAATCATATTTAAAGAAGGATAAAAACAGTTCAAAAGGCACTGAGTTTTTCTGGGAAAGCGTCAACCTACTTTGGTGATTCTGAGCGTGACCTTGATGTTTGTGTCAAGAATGGAGTTAGTGTGAGGGTCCAGGACAAGTTGGGTATAGGTAAGTCACTCAGGATGCCATGGTCTGGGGAGCAAAGCAAGTATAACCATTTATGACCCAGGGAGTGTTGGAAGTTGACACCCAGATAACGCTACACTGAGGGACGAGACTTGGTGTGGGTGGAGGGAATCTTAAGGAGTGGGGTTTCCAAAGTGTCCTGGGCTTTCTTGACGTGGTGATGGTAAAAAGCCACAACATTTTCAAATAGTTCTAAAAACTATCAGATGGTGCTTTTTTTTTTTTTTAAGATGGTGCTTCTTTTTGAGACAATTTTGGTTCTCAGTGTCGGGAAATGTAATCAGTAAGGCTTAAACTGTTTTATAGGTTTGTTGAGCTTTTACTAATATTCGAGGAACTGGGCTAAGTGCTTCCCATAAATTATCTCATTTAACTCTTACTACAATTCTATGATGTACAGTATATATTATTATCATCTCTATTTTATAGATCAGGAAACTGAGTCTCAGAGAGGATGAGTTTTAATCCCAGGTGTGTAAGTGACAGATTGAGAACTTGACTAAAGTTCTATCTGATACTATAGTCGGTTCTCTTAACTACTGTGTATGATCACTGTGGAGCCCCAGGAACTGTTCACACAAAGGACTGGTCAGCCATTGAGTGGACACTGAAGCCCTCCAAATGGTGTTTGGTTCCAATGAAGACAAGACCCCAGCATCTGCCCAGCATCTGTGATTTTATGTGTAAAAGGTTATCTTTACTTCTTATTTGACTTTTCCCTGTGACTTGATTCAGACTTAGGTTTGCTCTTGTCCCTCCTCCAACTTTTCTTCTTTCTTTTTCCTAACCCAGCTTGGTTCCTACTTTGGATAAAAATATTCATAATAACATTTCATTAATTTTTGACCATAGGTGTCCTGGGACTTCACTCTTGGGTTCTCCTCTGGAGCGAGTACAAATATACAATGATTTCTTGGCCCTTAAAAATTGAGTAAGTGAATGCAGAATGTTTTCTAGTCATAGGTAACCTTGTTTGCCTCACAACTTCAAGGACACCATGCTGTCCTCTTCTTCCACCTCTATTTCTGTATTCCCTAAGGCACAGTTGATGCCCCTTTGATTCTATTTCTTCTATACTCTCACCTTTGGAAAGGAAATCTTATCGATTCCAAGGGCTTCAGCCAGCCCATGTGCTGAAGACTTCCAAATCAAGACTTCATTCCTACTTTTTTCTCAACCTCTGTTTATATATTTCCAGCTCTTAGTAGATATCTGTCCTCGTAACTTTCACTCATAGCATGGCTAGGACAAAGCTCTTCGTCTTTTCTTTCTTTTTTGCCTCATTTCTCCTTTCTAATTTATTTTCAACTAGATCCAATATTAGGATCACCAGTGTTCCTACTGGTAGCTTAGGAACAGATATTTAAACTTGGATAGTTCATTTTTTTTCATAAAAGAACCATAAATTCTTGTTTAATAAGATCTATTTCCATCTACCTTTTCTGAATGTCAGTAAACAAGGAAGGTTTACAGTCAACAGTAGTGTTTGTCTTGGACACTGAATGGTAGGTGAAATCAGAAGGTTTGAACCAATGAAACACAATGGAGTGGAACAACCAGATAAATGGAAAGGCGAAATATTATTATTATTATTTTTAAGAGGTGCTGCTGACATAAGCTCCCTGAAGTGACATCTGGCCAACGGATTTAGCTCCCTTTCATCATCCCATGTGATTAAAGAAGCAGCCTCTTCTCCAGTTTCCCTGATTCTGTTCTCTCATTCTAAGACTTTTGCATTCCAACAGTAAATAGGATTCTTTTTGGGAGCGGGGCGGGGGTTGCAGTATGGGTTTTATATCAACTCGTTAGCTATAAAACTACTGGATTGATTGTTAAGTTTTAAATGCATTTGTCATCCACCTTGGCAGATTCAAAAGCAGATTTTATGACTTACCTCAAAATAAAATATAACTTAATCTTTCATTATAGCCCATGGGACTTTTAAATTATTTAAGTCTTGCTAACAATCCCATGACATATTATCCTCAGCTGTGATGGATTGAGACAGGATAGATCTGCTCTTAGTGCCGAAGTATCCCCAAGACACCACTTCAAATCTAGCTCATTAATTATTGTCTCCTCTTTGAGTCCAGCACACTATTAATTACAATCAGGAATAATTTAGGTGTCTGTTCTGATATCATGAGTTCCCTCAGTGTTGAGAAGTTGTGTCATATATATCAAATTATCCTGTCATGTGATATAGAGGTATAATACTTATGGTAATATAAATAGCTGGGGACACATTTGCGATGTTTAGAGCTGGTCAGATTTCTGAAGATACTTGTTAAGTCTAGAAAAGAATGTCCTCTGTCATCCTTTTTGGTAAAAATATACTGGATGCCATATATTTATATGTAACCTAGGTATCTCCTGATATGATGGAAAAATCGGCTCATATTTATATTTATATTATAGGTGCATAATATAAAAATAATTATAATTATTTCTAATTAATTTAAATATGCATTTATGTTAATCCCCAAATCAAAATGTTTTTTGAAACCTTTCATGGCATTAACTTAGCTCCTCAAAGTGTTTCCACGGACATTTCTGTGAACCCCCAAACTGAGTCTCACATGTGTGTACAAATAACTTCATCAAATGTAGTGACTATCACTATTATTTTTAGGTTTTTTTTTTATTGTGGTAAAAACTAAATAACATAAAATTACCATGATAACCATTTTTAAGTGTAAAGCTCAGTAATGTTAAAGTATCTTCACATTTTTGTGAAACAGATCCCCAGCAACTTCTTGTATTGCCAGTCTGAAACTCTATACCCATTAAACAACTTCCCTCTTCCCTCCCCAGCTCTGGTAACCATCATTATACTTTGGCTTTATCAATTTGACTGCTGTAGATACCTCACATAAGTGGAATTACGCAGTATTTGTCTTTTTGTGATTGGCTTATTTTTCTTAGCGTAATGTCTTCACAGTTCATCCATGTTGTTACTGTGGCAGTATTTCCTTCATTTTGTATGACTGGATAATGCTTCATTTATGTATATGCCACACTTTGTTTATCCAGTCATTTGTCAATGGACACTTGGGTTGCTTCCACCTATGGATTATTATGAATAGTGTTGCTATGAATACAGGGGTGCGAATATTTGAGATCCTGTTTTTAATTATTTTGGGTATACATTCAGAAGTGGGATTTCTGGATCATACTGTAGTTCTATTTTTAACTTTTTGTAAAATTCATAGTTTCCATAGTAGTTTCACCATTTTATAATCCCACCAATAATTCATGAGGGTTCCATTTCTCTACATCCTTACCAGCATTTATTATTCCGTTATTATTATTGTTTTTTGATAACAACCATCCTGACAGGTGTGAGGTGATACCTTGTTGGTGTTTTGGTTATTTCTTTAATGATTTGTGATGTTGGGCATCTTTTCATGAGCTCATTGGCCATTTGTATTCCATCTTTGGAGAAATACTTTTTGAAGTCCTTTGTCCACTTTTAAATAGGATTATTTGATTTTTTTGTTGAGTTCTAAGAATTCTTTACATCCTCTAGATGTTAGTCCCTTATTAGATATATGATTTGCAAAATTTTTTAAGGCTACCCTTTCACATTGTTGATTATGTTCTTTGGCGCACATATTCTTAAAGTTTGGTAGAGTCTTATTTGCCTATTTTTGCTTTTGTTGCTTGTGCCTCTGATGTCATATGCAACAAATTATTATCAAGTCCAATGTCATGAAACTTGTCCCCTCTGTTTTCTTCTAGAAGTATTAAAGTTTTAGGCCTTGGGTTTTAGGTCATAAATCCATTTCAGTTGATTTGGTATAGGGGGTAAAATATGGTTTCTACTTTATTTTTTTCACATCTAGTTTTCACAGGTCTGTTTGTCGAAAGACCATCCTTTCCCCACTGAATGGTCTTGGCATCCTTTTCGAAGATCATGACCCCAATGCAAGGGCTTATTTTGGGGCTCTCTATTCTGTTTCATTGATCTATTTGTCTGTGTGCCATCATCACATTGTTTTGGTTATTGTAGCTTAGTAATACACATATATTTTGAAGTCAGAAAGTGTGAGCCTGTAACTTGTTTCTTTTTCAAAATTGTTAGCTATTTGGGGACCCTTGAGATTCCTTATAAATTTAATTTTTGTATTTATGCAAAGAATGCCACTGGGATTTGATAGGGATTGTGTTGAATCTGTAGATTGCTTTGGGCAGTACGGACATCTTAACAACATTAAGCCTTGCAGTCATGAATGCAGAATGCCTTTCCATTTATTTGTGTCTTCTTTAATTTCTTTTTTTTTAAGATTTAAAGAAATTATTTATTTTTAGAGACAGGGGAAGGGAGGGAGAAGAGAGAGAGAGAAACATCACTTTGTGATTGCCTCTTGTGTGCCCCCAGCTGGGTATTGGCCCGCAACCCAGGCATGTGCCCTGACTGGGAATCGAACCGGCAACCCTTTGGTTCACAGACCAGTGCTCAGTCCACTGAGCCATACCAGCCAGGGCATTCCTTAAGTATTCTTTTTGATGCTATTTTTAGTGAACTTGTTTTGGCCACCAGTGTTTACTCCAGCACTGTGTCCTGACCGCACATGCAAAGATGCTTGAGGAAGGCTTGCCACTCTATGCTGCAAGCATCCATTGTGGACATGCCATTGCCCACCCCAAGAGTGTTATCTCCTTATGTACCCCAAAATACTAGTGCTGAGGGCCCCAGGATGTTGCCAGGTTATTTGCACGAGTCAAGTGAATGATCACCACCCTACAATGTCCCTTAAGCCCCCAGGCTGACCTGCTTATGTCTCATCTGCCAAAGGCCATTTGCTTTTGTTCATCAGCCATTGATCACAGTCTTATAGAGAATTACATCCATTTTAGGACTTTACCCAGTAATCATAACCTTAAATCTATACTAAGCGCTTCAGACATATATATAATTGATGGCTACGGGGAAGAGAGATTTAATTCTTTCCAAATTAAAAAAAGTCATTGTGGATATTGGTTTGGTACATGTGATTTATTTCCCCTATCATTGCCTCAAACACAATTGATTTTGGGAAAAAGATAAAGTAACCATGAATATACAATTATATATACATATATTTGCAGTTTCAGCATAACTTGAATGGACAGGGTTGATATTGGTCAG
The DNA here is from genome assembly GCA_004026545.1 of Mormoops blainvillei. NCBI lineage: Eukaryota > Metazoa > Chordata > Mammalia > Chiroptera > Mormoopidae > Mormoops > Mormoops blainvillei. Next base: position 65,429 of record PVJD01007503.1, read on the forward strand.
AGGAGAAGGAACCCAAGAAAACTGGCAAGGCCTACTATCTGCTCCAGAGGAACCCTGAGCCTGAATAAAGACACTTCAACAGATCCTCAGAGAGAACTTCAGCCTCTTGACTGAATAATTTTTGATGCCTAAGTGTTGGAGGTGTTTGTGTGCAGATTTCACTTATCTCTTGGGCAACAAGAGAACCTGGTGTAGGTTGGAGCGATCATGTATTTTTCCTTAGTGGCTTTCTACTTCAACTAGAAGGATGAAATCCTACAAGGTCTATGAGCTCAGGAGCTCTCATTGGAAACAATATGGCTACTGTACTGGAAAAAAAGCTAGAGCTGAAAGGATCAAGGCTCCCTCTTTTCTCATATTCTAGGCTTTTCTGATAGTCCCCTGGTGGATAGGAGGCGTGATAGTAAATATGTAGGTTAGAGCCAAGGAATGCCAGTGCCTAGCCATGCTCCCTGAGTAGGCAATATGGGACCCAGCAGGGTGAACAAGTGTTTGCTTCTGAAGTTAATGCAGTTAGAGATGACTTGACTTTGCCAGCTTGCACCATCTTGTAGCTCCCCTCCTCCCACCACACACACACTCAGGGAGTGATCCAGATTATTTTTAGGGTGAATGAATATGTGTAACTTCATTGACCAGTGTCAAGATACACACTCTTTGCTCTTTGTCTAGGTGTGAGCCTACGTTTTTGGCTGGGAAACTGGCTCGGATTTTTAATGCATCTAAATATAATGTGGTCTCTAGATGAGACATGTCTAAGACATTTTTTCTTCCAGAATAACTTATCAAGACTACTTCCACATAATTTAATTGAGAAAGAAGGGCAATACGTTCATTTCAGCAGAAAATTGACACAGATAAAAGCATGATATATTGCATCTTAGGTCATAAACATGATACGTATTGGAAAAAGAGATTTAATTCTTCCCAAATTAAAAAAAAAAGTCATCGTGGATATTGGTTTGGTCCATGTGATTCATTTCCCCTCTCATTGCCTCAAGCACAATTGATTTTGAAAAAAGATGAAGTAACCAAAAGTATGTAACTACTCACCTGCTGGAAATATAGCCACCAAACTTTACTGCAATTCAGTGGCAAAGATTGTCCTGACATGCTGACAGTGAACCAATATAAAATAAATGATTTCTTTTCCCCTTGAGGATGAGTTCTGAGAGGCTGTTTTGCATGCTTCCCTTGTGTGCCATAGATTGGGTGTACTTCCATTATTCTGGATGATTTCACTAGCGAAGACTATAGCACCCAAAACATCAATGAGAGTCAGAGAAGCTAAAGATTTAGTTCAAGGTGAATAAGCTTAGACAGGTCAAAGTCAGCATCCTGCCCCAGCTTTGGGCACAGCAGTTTCCACTGTCCTGAGCAAACTTAATTCAACGGACATTTTTTGAGTGTCTGTTGGATGCTACATCCTGTGCCAGGCACTGGGGAAATTAAAATAAATGAGACATTGTCCTTGCCCTTGAGAAACACCAGGTGTTGATAGGGGAGACTTACACACAAACAGTGATCATAACATTAACAATGCTAACTGATGTTTATATAATGTTACCATGTATCCAGCACAAGTAGCATAAGTTAAAGAACTTCATATATATTAACCAATTTAAACAATAAAATAAAATTCAGTGAGATAAATGGGACAAATGATAATAGGGAAATACACAGAGTACTGTGGGAGTACAAATGAAGGATCAATTAATTCTGTCTGTGAAGATGAGAAGATGAGAGAAAGCTACAGAGGTAGACAATATTTAACCTGGGCTTTGATGAGTGATTAGCAGTTCATGTGGTTAATAATAGGTGGAATGGGAGGGGAGGGTTTTCTAAACAGAAGAAAGTGCTTAAGCAGAGGCATGAAAGCATATGGTGGGCTCAGGACACAGTGGAAATGTCCTCCAGTACTGTAAATGGCTGTCAGAGAACCCTAGAGGGAGGTAGTGTGCATGACTATGACACTGGGACTAGGGGTGGGTTGAGAGAATACAGGAGGGAAGAATATATTCTTCCCACCACCCAGTAATACAATAACTATTGGTAAGTTGTGGGATCCGGAACAATGTTTGAGAGTTAGCTCTCCTTCCCCTACATTAGCCATTTAATGAACAGGATTTTGGCAAAGAAGGGGTCCCATTTTTAATGCTCCCTTTCTCCATCCTTTAATCAGTGGGTAACATTTATTCTTTCTATGTTAGAAGCAGGTTCTCTTGCAGCTCTATTTCTTCTGCTTTCTGCAGGTTAACATAGCTTGAAAGACCAAGTCCTTAGAACAGTCTCGCATTTGCTTACTTGCCTGTCTGAATCAGAACACAGAATTCCAATATATAAAGTTCCTAATTCTGCCTGACGGCAATAGAACAGAGGGCATAATATCAAGTGGTAGGATTTCCTCAGAAGCTGTACATAGCCTCAAAGAGCATACACCCTGCCATACCCTTAGTTTCTCTTAACTGACTAGGAAATGATTTTCCTAACTTATTTATAGTACCACATATTATTATTTCTTAGAGACAGTGAGTTTTTCTTAGTTTATCAGACATGTAAAAAGCACTTTAGAGGACTATGTTCTCAAGTAAAATTATTTTTGGTGCCCTACGTGATCCCTTTTAAATCCTGTCCTTCAACTCTGATGAAAAGACATTAAGAAGATCCAAAAATTGGGAAAACAGCATATTCATCGTTGAATATCTTAACATTATAAAATTTTCACTTTTCCATAAAGTAATATACAAATCAAGTTTAATTCTAACATAAAATTTCAGCAAAACTACAGGGAACACAAAAAGCTTATTCTAAAGTTTACATGTCAGTAAACCTCTATACAGCCAATTCTAAAGGCTACACCAAAAAAAATGTTAGATCTAATAAATGAATTAAGTGAAGTTTCAGGGTGCAAAATCAACATACAAAAATTAGTTACACTTTTATACACTAAAAATGAGCTATCCAAAAGAGAAATAAAGAAAACAGTCCCATTTACAATAGCATCAAAAACAATAAAATACTTAGGGATAAATTCAACCAAGAAAGTGAAAGATTTATATACCAAAAGCTATAAAATACTGGTGAGAGATATTAAAGAAGTCACAAATAAGTGGGAAGATATTTCATATTCATGCATTAGAAGAGTTAATATTGTTAAAATGTTTATATTATGCAAAGCCATCTATGGATTCAATACAATTTCTATCAAAATTCCAATGGAACTTTTCAAAGAAATAGAAAAAAATGAGCCTAAAATTTGTATGAAACCACAAAAGACACTGAATAGCCAAAGCGATCTTGAGAAATCTTGAGAAAGAAAAAAGCCGGAGGCATCGCACTTCCTGATTTCAAACTATATTACAAAGCTGTAGTAATCAAAATAGTATCACTGACATGAAAAGAGATATGTAGATCAATGGACCAGAACTGAAAACCCAGAAATTAACCCACACTTATATGGTCAATTAATAATATCTGGCAAGGGAGCCAAGAGTACTCAATGGGGGAAGGATAATCTTTCTAATAAGTGGTGTTTGGAAAACTGCATATCTATGTGCAACACCCCCCCTCCCCCAAATCAGATCCCTATCTTATACCACTCACAAGAATGAACTTGAAATGGGTTAAGGACTTAAACATAAGACTTAAAACCATAAAACTCCTAAAAGAAAACATAGGGTAAAAGCTCTTTCATATTGGTCTTGGTGGTAATTTTTTGCATATAATACTAAAAGCACAGGCCACAAAAGCAAAGTCAAAAAGTGGGACTACATCAAACTAAAAAAACTTCAGTATAGCAAAAGAAACAATCAACAAAATGAAAAGGTAATCTATGGAATGGGAACAATTATTTGCATATCATATATCTGATAATGGGTTAATTTCCAAAATGTATAAGCAACTCATACAAATTAATAGGAACACACATTATTTAAAAAATAAGCAGAGGACTTGAATAGATATTTTTTCCATAGAAGATACACAAATGACCAACATGAAAATGTGCTAAATATCACCAATCATCAATGTAAATCAAAACCATAATGAGATCTCACCTAACACCTGCTAGAATGACTATTACAGAAAGAACAGGAGATAAATGCTGGCAAGGATGTGAAGAAAAGGAAACCCTGGTGCACTGTTGGCAGGAGTGTAAATTGGCACAGTCAATGTGAAAAACAGTATGAAGGTCTCTCAAAAATTAAAATATAACTGTCTTATAATCAACCAATCCCACTTCTGAGTATATATGTGAAGAAGATGAAATCACTATGTCAAAAAGATATCTGCAACCTCATGTTGATTGTAGCATTACTCACAATAACCACTGAAGGATAAATAAATAAGAAAAATATGTTATGTATACATACAATGGAGTACTTCAGTCTTAAAAAAAGAAGGAAATCCTGCCATTAGAGACAGCATGAATGGAACTGGAGAGTACTATATTGAGTGAAATACATCTGACAGTGAAAGACAAATACTGTATCTCACCTATGTGTGAAACCTCACTTATTGTTCCCCCATTCCATTGGTTGCCTTTTCATTTTGTTAATCATTTCACATGTACAGAAGATTTTTAGTAGATGTAGTTACACTTATTTATTTTGATTTTGTTGCCTTCTTTTGGTGTCATGTTCAAAAAAACCATTGTCAAGGCCAATGTTTTTAAAATATTTTCTTCTAGAAGTTTTACTCTTTTAAAAAAGTTTTTAAAAATAAAAAATTATTTTTGATTAGAATTGATTTAATTTTTTTCTTCTTCTTTTTCCCATTATAATTTATCCCCCCCCCTCTATGCCCTTGGCATGGCATTTTATTACCTGGAGGAATATAATATCTTTTGCAATTTGTCTGTACCATTGTGTATTGCCTTTCTAGATCTCTTTTAAAAATGCTAAGTGAAAAAGGTCTATGGGGAACTCTATTGTTATTTTTTTCCCGAGTGGTGTCCATTTGTGTATTTTAAAAAATATTTTGCTGTAATAGTTTTAGTTGATTAAAAAATATTCCTCTCTTTATCCTGCCTGGATTCATTCTGTTGTTGTTTTAAACAGTCTTCGCCAAGAAACTCTTTCAGATATTTCTTTAACACTAAATGTTACACTTGTTGCTTCCTTTGGTATCTATATGCATGTTATTCATTCTATATGTACATAATTTTTGCAAATAACCATGTTAGTTTTCACCCATCTACTCCGCCATATGGTTTGTATTTGTTTAATAAGCTAATGATCCATTTTACTTAGCATTAATCTAAATGCCCAATTTAATTTGCTTGTGAAAAGTCTATTTTAAGGCCCATGGTCACTTTTACAAATTTCCACATTGCCAGGGCTGACATTTAGACAGTTTATGTGTATGTTATCATGACCAGTGTCAGTTCTGGCTGACCAGTGCCCAAGTTATTATTATTAAATATTTTGAGTATCGCTCAGGAGCACATAGGTATATATATTAATATTAGAAAAAAACCCCAATGTTTAATTAGTGTTATGTGCCAACCAAGGTACTATGTGCTTTAGCATATACTACCTCCTTGAGTGCTCAGAACACTTTATCATACCCACTATGTAGAATAATGAAGGCAGGGAGGATGTGAGACTTTCCCAACATCCTATAGCTAATAAGTGGTGAAGACCAGAATTCAGTCAATTTGGCTCCCAAGTCTGTGCTCCTAGCCTATGTGTTGTGTAGCCATTTATCAAGTTAAGCTCCAGCTGAAGAAATAAAGATGTTAAACAGATGGGATGTGAATGTTCCCTGCCTTTCTTAGATTAGAACAGGAAGATTCATTCATCTTTGGCTGAGTGGAAAGTCATATTCTGATTTTTTCCCAGAAGCCAAAGCAGGGAGAAAGCTGTAACCTTAGCCTCCTTTTCAACACATTTCCCGCTGCCAGGGTGCAGTCTGATGGGCCAGATGAATGGATCTTTTATGTTCCCCATCCAGATTCTGTGATTTTCTTCTTACGCACTGCTGCTCACGTCTTCTGTCCAGAATACCCTTTCTGATCTATGAGTCCCTAATTCATCCTTTAAGGTCCAGATCAAGAGTCTTTTCCTTCATGAGAAGATTTTACATGGCACTGCCTAGCCAGAAGTAATCTGTTCCTTTTTTTAAAATTGCAGCAGAATTTTAGTAGTGCCTCTATTAGTACACATCATGTTTTCCCTTGGATCATTGCTGTGTATGCCGGTTCACAGTCAATGAAATAAACTACTTGTGTTCAAGTCTCAAACCTGCTACTTGCTACCAACTGACCTTGTAAAAGTTACTTAGCCTTTTTGTGCCTCAGTTTGCTTATCTTTAAAATTGCTACATACCTCACAGGCTTGCTGGGAGGATTAAATATGTTTAACATACTGCTATTTAAAGTTCTTAGAATATTTTCTGATACACAATACATTGTCATCATTGTCATCGTTGTTATTGTATCTTCCTACTAAAATTTAAGCTCCTTTAGGGGAAAGGCCATGATTGATTTAACTTTGTATCCTCATTCTGCTTAAAACAATGCTCAACATGTAAGAAGCATTCGGTCAAATTTTGTTGACTGAAGAGACTGTGGAATACTTTGATTAAAAGCACGGGCTTTTGAGTTGGCTTTGAGTCCTGGTGTTACCTTTATCTTACTGTGTTGCTTTTGACCACTTAATACCTCTGAACCTCAGATTCTTTACTTAAAAAATGGGAAAAATAATGGCATCTAATGTACAGGACTGTTATGAAGATTAAATGAGATTATATATATATAGTACTATATATATAAAGTACTTGCTCAGTAAACTTGTATGATAAGCATTTAATGCAGTTAGCTATTGCTTTCTACTAAACTTTTACTTGAAAGGTAGTGTCAAGAGGACAGAAATGCGTCTCTCCATTGGTCACCCTGGAAGCAGCACATTCACAGAACCTGCACATGTGTTTTATCACTTTGCTGCTTCTATTTCTGTCTTCAGAGTCACTTTAGGGCCAGAAGGAAGAAGCACAATCCTCAGGCCCTCCTCTGGCCTCCTGCTGTGACAATGTGGTTGGGTGTTCTTGCAAAGGCCTTCTTCACACTCTCAGTCTATCTCTGACCTCTCCTTCTTTCTTCTCCCTGGTTACAAACCTCTCGCACTTGAGTATCATTACTACTGTGTTGAGGAAGTGTCATTTCCCATCAAGAAATGATTTAAAAAAACAGACCGAATTCTTTTTTAAAAAATTTTATTTATTCATTTTTAGAGAGAGGGGAAGGGAGGGAGTAAGAGAGGGAAAGAAACATCAGTGTGGTTGCCTCTTGTGCGCCCCCTACTGGGAACCTGTCCCATAACCCAGGCATATGCCCTGACTGGGAATCGAACCGGTGACCCTTTGGTTTGCAGGCCAACATTCAATCCATTGAGCCACACCAGCCAGGGCTAGAAGTTTCCAAATATTGGTGAGCAGACAGATTGCATAGGAATCACATAGAGAGAATTCCTTAAATACAACAACCCAGATCCCTCCACTGGACAGATTAATTAAAGAGGTTAATGGTGAGGCCAGAGAATATGAATTTTTTTTTAACATTCATCTCTCCTGATGATTCTGCCACACAGCCAGATACATAACTTTTGGTTTAAATAAACCTCATTGACCAGCTTTGGGGAGAAACAGATTTGTCCACCCCAGATGCAGAGCAAAAAGACCAGTGTTTCTCCTTAGGACAAACAACAAGTTGTCTTACGTCAGGAGCCAGAGTGTAAGACCCTGAGCTGACGATGTCTATGACTGGCTAATGTGGTGGCAGGAGGGATTGTGAGGGGCTCCCTGCACGAACCAGACTTTGCCCTGAGTAACATAAAGAGGAATAAATCATGGGGTGAGTCTTGAAGGAGTTGGAAATCTTGCTGTGGGAATATGCCCAGCACACGTGATAGAACTGGTGATTTGTAAATCATTTTAAGTCAAACATTACAAAACTCAGACAGTAGGAGTAGGAGTTCAGAGGAACAAAAGTGATTTAGATTAAGTGGTGGAAGCCTTTCGACAGCAACACAGGCTTTGACATTGGTACAGTCTGGGGCACACTCTGGGTGTCCCACTTTGAGGGGGATAATTTCAAGGGAAGGTGAAGGAATCCGAAGCCCTGTGACTGGAATGTTTAGCTTGAAAAGGTGACTGACCTCTGGGTGGTCACGTGAAGAGGAATTTACACTTGTTAACTCTGGACCCAGAAGGCTGAGAACTGGAGTCTCTAGGTAAAGATTCGGGAAGATGTGGGTTAGCTTATAAAAAGGAGAAGGGATTTCTAACCACTGAGGCTGGACACTCAATTGGAGGAAATGTTATAGAGGGGTTGAGAGGTCAGAGAGAGCTTAGGTTAGGTTTCAACTCTGATGCCATGATTCTAAGAAGGAGGTGACGAGAAAGACTGAAAGGAGGGAAAGAGAGAGAGAGTGGAGTAAAAGGGAAATAGAGGACAAAAGAGAGAGATGGAGAAGGGATTAAGCAAAAAACACCCCAAAACTTAAAACCATCAAAAACACAACTCACAGAAGGAGACAACAGGATTAACTGAGAGGGTTGGGGTAGGTAGAAGAGGATAAAAGGGGGACAAATGGTCATGAAAGGAGGCTTGACTTTGTGGTGAACCCACAATACAACAGACAGATGATGTTATAGGACTGTACCCTTGAAATCTATATAATTTCATTAACCAATGTCACATAAATACATTCAATAAAAAAAAAAGACAGATGGAGGTACAGAGAATACGGGAGGGAAATGTGGGGTTGAGAAGCAAGAGGGTCTGTGAGGGACACAGTGAAAGAGGGCGAAGGGGGCAGTGTTGCGGTGTTTGGGCAGCTTCGCAGCAGCCGTCGGAGTTTAGGTTGAATGATGGAGCTTCAGCTGGAGCGGGACCTTGTGTATCAAAAAGTGGGCTCATAGACCAGGGATTTGGGAGGTGGGGCTCCTCTGACAGAATTTCCTTGAGTGTCAGATTGTATGTTTGTGCTCCGTCTTTCTTGAGCTTGTAATCACAGCTGCTCTTTGTGTCACAAAAGGAATCAATGGCAGGGTTTAAATTGGTTGTTATGAAAAAAAAAAAAAATCCAGAGAGCACTGACCTAATGGAAAAGAGAATAAGGAGAAAGATTTACAATGAATTTGCCTTTTTTCTGTCAACCAGTAGCATTCTTAAGCAAAACCTGAGGGCAGATGAATGTGAAGTGTTATTTCAAATGACTAGACATTTAAACACAATTTTTCTCTTCAAGCAGAACTAGTGAAAGGGTAAAGAACATCCTTAAAGTGTTGTAAGGTATTCGTGAAAGAGCAGCATGTAATGTAAGTTGCCAGGAATTAACTTCTCAGGTAATGGCTTTGGAGGCTTTCTTCTTTAATTATAGATTAAAGCAGACCCTGGCAGAGTCCTTCTGAATCAATACGAAATACAGAGTATAAATCAATACTATTACTCAGTGAAAGGGACATGAAAATTACAAATTGTCTTAAAGAAAAAATGGTTTTTACTTGACAATTAATCCATTTTTAAAGTGAAAAATTACACTGTGTAGATTCATCTGTACTTGGCTTCCTATTTGTTCACCAGGGTGCACTCATTTCTCTCTCTGCTAAAATAGCCCAGGATTAGAAATCACTGTTAAATTCCTGTTCTGCAGTTAATTAGTGGAAAATTACTTTAATTTCATAGGCCCTGGTTTTCTTACCTTTAAGAGAGTTCAGCTAGATGACCATGAAGAGCTCCAGTTTCTCAAGTGTATTATTATCCATTCGAACCTTTGAAATTTACTGATTCCAAAGAGTTTGAGGAAATATTAACATATATAAAAGCATTGAGAGGAGAGGAGGGAAATTTAGTAAAAAAGAGTAAAAACATTTATTTGCCTAGTGCAAAGGGCAAAAGTTGGTGTGGAAGAAAATATCAACTCCACTGGTAATGTTGAATCCTCCACTTACGTTGGATTTCATACTATGCAAAATAGTTTTTGGTGTATTGTGTCTGAGAGCCTTAATAAGGAATTTCCAGTTTGAGGGGTACTGGAAGCATCACAGGTTTCTGAGGAGGATGCCGTGTTTGAAATGTTGCTGCAGCAATGGGTGACTTCTTAAGGGAGAATTTGTAAATCAGTTAGATTGGAACCTGTCATAACATAAGTGTTGGTGAAACAAAAATGGGTGTTTTGGTAAGAAGAGGGAAAGGCTGGTCAGGGAGCCACTGCCAATGTCATCTTGGTGCTGAGACCAAACACTTGGCAAATATATATTGAATGAATAAATGGACTTTAAATTAGATAACATATGGATATACGTACCAATTTATAAATAAAATCTATTATTAATTTAATAGGTTCCCTATAACTTGGGGATTCCTGACCATCCTGTAGTAGAAGAGCATTTAGGCTTCTATGTCATTCCACCTGCTGCCAGAGAGATGCCTGACTTCAGAATGGTACAAGATATAAACTTCTATGCAAAACTGCCAGCCGTCTTAAGCAAAATGATAGTCATCAAGCACCTATCTGAGAACAAGAGGAGACAATTATCTCTTGGAGGAAGGAAAGGAGAAGGTTAGTAAGTGGAATTTGAGGGTGAAATGGAGTGGCTTGAATTTGAGCCTTGACTCATCCATGCTGACTCGCTATGGGACCGACTTTGGGCAATTCCTTAAACTTGCATGCTTAAGGTTTCTCATCTATAAAAGAGGATAATAATAATGTCCACCTTAGTATTTTTATGATATAAAATGCTTAGCAAAATACAGGATGTCTAGTAAAGATTTGGTAAATGGTATGTATTTTTATTATCCAAAGGCAAGATAAGTAGTATTGCAGACTCAAGATAACAGAATAAAGGTATCTTAGCACATACAATTTGAAAGAGGTGCACAGGGAAGGGTTGACCATAGATGGGGACATTCTAAGTTTGGGGCATGTATATATCTGGAGATGCTCAAGTAGCAGAAGAGTTTGGGTTATGTAATCAATGATCCGTTTCTATATCTTGGGCCTTATTAAATTTAGCATAGCTTTGCTCCATAAGGATAATTAACGTGACAATGAAGAGCATGGATGATACCTACTGAAACCTTATGAGCATTAGAATGTGGGCAATGAGAGGCGACCCTGGAATCTGGAGATTCTTAAAATGACCGACTATATCGGTCATAAAGGGCTTGCTCATATTAGCGCTGACGGATTCAAGCAAACAGCAGCAAGGTCGTGAGCGCGGGGAGTAGGGTGTAATCATTGACACATTTTTGTCCGTATTGATATGCTCTGCAGCCAGGTTGAGCATGATCCAATTTATGATAAACAAGCAACCCTCACTTTTATGTTGGAAATGCCAACTCCCCGGTGGAGTGTCACCAGTGGCTCAACTTCAAGCAAAATGTCAATCACTTGGCCTAATTTTAACTGGGAAAAAAAAAGCAGGAGAGCAGAGTTTTCTCTCAAGCCATTCCTCCCTCAGCCAGGGTATCATTGACTGTGATGCTTAGGCAAGAGACGACAGGAGAGAAACAGCTCTTAGGGGTTCAAGTGACACTTTCTGGGAGGGAAAAGATCATCTCCAAGCAGTGACACTCAGCCAGGTGTGAGGGTTCCATAATGAACCCAAGTGGATACATGTATAATTTACTGAGAAACCTTCAAATGTAGCAGTTTCGGGTACCTCCATGAGGAACTTTTAACAACCTCATAGCAAAACCTGAATGTAGAAAACTTTCTTGGGTTTTACACTAAAAAAAAATGTTGCTAGAAGCACCAAGTATTAGAACTAAGAGGGGCCTTCAAGATCATTAGAGATCATCTACTGGTTTCATGGTTTTTAAAGTTTTACATTTTGCAGGAGAAGCTTTAATATAGATATATTTTATTATATCATTTTTAATATAATATATATTAAAATATAGTTTTACATTTTGCATGAGGTTTAATATAATATATTTTAATTCTATTTAATATATAATATATATAATATTTTATTTTTAAGAAATCTTATGAGGAACCACAGTATACATAAAACATGAAAATAAAACTGCATTGGATGATTTTTGAGATGTTTCTGAATTCCTACTGTTTGGTCTCTACCACTTTATGAGAGCGTATGCATACCTTTGGGGAAACTTAAGGGGTTGTGTAACACAAAATTTTGACAAACATTGATCCAAATGCCTTGTCTTGGCTTGGATTCCCTCCCAAAAGCATACTCTGTGACAAGGATTTGAAAATAAATAGTTTATTCAGAAGATGATTTTAGGGACTGCCAGCAGGGGAGTAGGGGATCACACAGGAAAGGGAAGACAACCAGTGTGGGAGGTACTACTGTGTAGGTTACTACTGGGAGCAACTGGGAAGACAGAGTATAACGTAACTCAGAGTCACGCCACCTGAGGTAAAAGAAGCTGGTTTTATTTATCCGTCAACCACCGTGTGACACTGGTCAAGAGTTGCTCCTGAGTGTTAAGTCTTTGGTACTTCTTATGCATTTGGAGTTCACTCCTGTGGCCAGGGAAAGACTTCAGGCTGAGAGTTACGTGCCCTTGCAATAAGGAACAATAGGTGGCACTGAATGATGAGTATGAAGGACAAGCGGGTGGTGTACTGATAGTGTCTGCAACATCCTTCTTTTCAAAGGTGGAGAAGGGTATCCTGAAGAGGTATAGAAATGATGGTAGGGCATGACCTTGGACTTTCATTCTCTCATGGCTCATGCTACAAGACGCTATCCTGTCTCTCAAAAAAGCACACATGTTAAAAAATATATGAAGTTGTTAAAAAAAATGTTCATTAAACGCTGAGTCTATGCCAGGCACTATTTTAGGGACTTGCCATATATCAGTGAACAAAACACTCCTGGTCTAATTATGAATGTATCCTAGTAAGGGAAACCAGGCAATAAACAATAAATGTAAGGTAAGTGCAATGAGTAATTGAAAAGAGGGATGAGAACCAGGTTCTCCGTGCAGTTTGAAGGCAGAGCCAACAGGGGTTGGAAATAGGACGTGGATGAGGGAGGATTGTAATTTTAAATCGGGTTGGTCAAGGGAGACCTCATTGATGGGCACCGTTCGTGAAAGGTGACAGAAGGAGGCATGAGAGACATCTGTGGGAAAAGTATTCCAAGCAGAGGGAGCAGCCGGCACCAAGGCTTTAAGGAACAGGCTCATTTTAGCCACCGAGAGGAAATCAGAGTGCCTGGAGCAGAGTGAACGAGCAGAAGATGCGTGTGGGGCGAGCAGTAGCATATGAGGTCAGAGATAAATAAAAAGGCCAGAGAGAGTGAGGTTTTATAAGATTCTAGGGTTTACTCTAAGTTGGATCAGAACCCTGGAGAGTTTGAGCAGAGGAGCGAAATCATATGGTTTTTGTCTTTTTACCTGTGACTTATTTCACTTGGCATAATACCCTCAAGACCCATCCATATTGTTGCAAATAGCAAATAGAAAAAAGATTTCATCTTTTTTAAATGGCTGAGTAGTGTGTTCCATTGAGTAGTGTGTGTGTGAGAGAGAGTGTATATATTCATTATCCATTCACCTGTCAGTGGACACAGATTTCCATAACTTGGCTATTATAAATAATGCTGTGATGAACATGGGGGTACATATATTTTTTTGAGTTAGTGTTTTCATATTCTTCAGAATACCTAGAAGAGGAATTGCTGGATCATATGGTAGTTCTATTCTTAACTTTTTGACTAATCTCCATACTGTTTTTCATAGTGGCTGCACCAATTTAAAATCCCACCAACAACCTACAGGGATTTCCCTTTCTCCATATGTTCTCCAAAATTTGTTATTTCTTGCCTTTTTGATGCTAACCATTCCAACAGGTGTGAAGCGATGTCTAATTGTGGTTTTGATTTGTATTTCCCAGATGACTAGTGATGACGAACATCTTTTTATGTACCTGTTGGCCATTGGTATGTCTTCCTTAGAAAAGTGTCTATTCAGATCTGAGGATTTTCTTAGTGAAGCAGGAGTCAAGGTCATAGGTTGAGAATGTTGATCGGGGCTATATAGGGTTTAGAAGTGAAAGAAAGGTGGAGATGTAAAATAATCGCCTTGGTCTATACAAGAGTGAATAGACTAAGAAAATAAAGTACGATTGTTGGGCAGCATTAAGAGCCCATATGAGGTTTGTGCTCATGGCTTTAAAGTGAGATCAGTTATCAGAGATCGTATGCTCTTCTTCAGTCACATTCAGCTGCACTGAGGCAGGCATAGGTGGCGAGTTGGATATGATTAGTGTTGTGGTATTGCCATAGTAAATGTGATGAAGTAAGAGGAGGGTAAGGGAGATGAGGGGATCCAAGGGAGTGAATTGATTATAGTGATTTACCATAGCATAGGCTGGGAAGGGAAAAGGAAACATCAGCGGGTGAGGGAGAATTTCAATTTACCATTCTCCTGTGGTCCAGAGTTAGACTGTTGTCACATGAGAGTCAGGGACCTGCAGGAAATAGCTGCTGACTTCACAGCTTCTTCACATCCTGAGGTGAGTGAATGGTGGAAGAACGCAGAGGCTGTTGAAAACCTTCTTTGCGTAAAACCCATGGATCAGGTGCCACTGCTGGAAGGGGAAGACAATGGCTTCTGTCTCCTTTATTCCTTTCAACTCGCATATGAATGCGTCTCACTGGCAGAACATAAATTACGTGCATCTGGCTGTAGGCAAGGAAATCTTCAAATTGTAGTTCTGGGTACCCAGCCCCTCTAATACAGGGGAGAGCATAGGAGAGGAATGTGAATGAGCGCTGATTGCAGCACAAAACAAAACAAAAGTAATACCCAGACTAGCAAACACTGCTCCATGCAGTAAAAACGCTTTCCACGTCTCAGTTTGTACCGAGCCCTCTTAAGCTTGGGACTGTGCTTTCTTATCTTTAACTCTCCCTGTCTTGTACTGCCCTGAGCCTGGGAGCGAAGGGCCTTTCTCTTTCCAGCACCCATTTTTGAGACTGTAGGATCCAGCATCAATGGAGAGGTCTCTTCAAAACTGTGAGCACACCTGCGTTCAGTGCACAGGTATGGTTACCTCATAAACATTCCCTAGACTTAAAGGAGGGAAGGTTTTGGGCTGCCTTTCAGGATCGTCACCAGTGCAACCAGATAGAGTTTAAAAAGTCGGACAAGTGAA
Source organism: Mormoops blainvillei (assembly GCA_004026545.1). NCBI lineage: Eukaryota > Metazoa > Chordata > Mammalia > Chiroptera > Mormoopidae > Mormoops > Mormoops blainvillei. Next base: position 80,563 of record PVJD01007503.1, read on the forward strand.
ATAAAGAGAGAGAGAACAATGGGCCGGAATAATCAGGGATAGCTTTGTGAAGAAGGACAGGGAAATAGAAAAACACACAAATGGGGTATTGGAAGACGAGAGTTCTTGGCTCTGCACTTAACTAGCTATGCGACTGATTGTCATGAGGGTCGTTCACAAACGTTGCTTCCCTCTTCCTTCGGGCTAGGTACCGAGATTGTACTTCTTTAGCTCCTTGAAGTCAGGTGTGGCCAGGTGACTTCCATTGGTACTGAAATGCGAGTGGAAGAGATGCGCCACTTGTGAGGAGAAGCATGGACCCCCTACTGCCTGATGCCAACTGTCCTCCTGGCTGTGGTGATCATGTAAGCACGTGTGAGGACGGAGCCTCTGTCAGCCTGGGTCCCTGAGGAGGGATTAGGAAGAGTCGTGCAGGGCATGCAGTGTGAGTAAGAAGTAAGTGTTTGCTGTGTTTAGCCATGGGGATTTTTGGGGGTCTGGTTACAGTGGCCTAATCCTGCCCATCCTGACTAGTAGAGTGACCATGAACACGCCCCTGGATGTGTGTGACCCCCAGTTCCCTATGGGTTAGATGGAAGATTTAGAATCGATGAGTTGTTTTCAAGAATTTTTCTTTTCCAGGAGCTTATTTTAAAAGAACTCCTCCAGGAGTTCTAATGTGTAGATGGATGCAGAGGGAACGGGGCGTCCTCAAGGTGCAAAACGCTGGGGAGCGACGGCTGATGTTTTGTTCAGCCCCAGTACATTAGACGTCTCTTAGGTGACTTAGAGTCTGGCCAGTCAGGTCAGCGTGGCTGACTTCTTTCTCACCGGAGCAAATCTGACCAGTGTGAATTCGGGTAGCACAAACCAGCACAAACCTGGAATTTCTGCACTTAGGTAAGCTGAACGTTGCCATTCTGGCTTACAGAACAACCTGTGGGGTCTGACTTGTGTGACTGTCTGATTTCCCCTTGACACACTGTGATGAGGGCAGCTAAGATGACCTGCCCACTCCTTGCCAGGAAGTCAGGCCCGTGACTATAGATGATGCTGAATCCCATTACTGATGCCACCGTGGACTCAGGTGCCCTCTGCCGGGGAGGCTCTGGAGGATCCTGTCAGCGAGGGCAATGGTGTGTTTGAAGTTTGGGAAAGAACTCGTAAAATGGACATAATGTGACCTTTTGAGCTACCAATGGTTTGATGAGGTGAGATGGACAATGGATTATGAAGTTTTTCTAAAAGAACAGACTTGTTTGACTCCTGATCTCTCTCTCTCGCTCTCCTAGTTCTCCTGGTTGCAAAGTGATCCCTGGATTCAGACAGGTCTGGGTTTGAATCCCTATTTATCTGTTAGTCGACCCTGGGCATGTACTGTAATGACTCTGGGTCTCAATTTCTTCTGCTATAAAATAGAATAGTAACAGCTATTTGCTAGGTGATCTTGAGGATTAAAGGAGACAACACATGCAAAACACTTGACACATACTTCTTTCTCACTTCCGCCCTCTTCATCTCTTGTTTCCTTTAGCTCCTTTTTGACAAATCTGATGATGCATCTTTCCTGTTTAACATATTTGTTATGCTTTCAGATGTGTTAAATGTTCACTTATTTGAAGCTCTGTAAGCAAAACTTTACGCTCAGGTTCAGGGGACTTTGGAAAATTCTATCTTTCAATATTTTATGAGGACATGTGTTCAAGATCTATCTCAGCTGCCTCCCAGTGCCTATTTGCATGGCAGAGATGACTAGTTGCATTTTTTGACTAGAAGGAGGTCTTGGAGCACAGTCAAATGTATTTATCTTAAAAATTGCTCTTAAAACTCTCCGTAAGCTGGACATGCGGGGAAAATGAATGATAGGGCTTCGTCAGCCAGGGGAAGGAGAACTTCCAGCGTGTCCTGGTTCAACGGCATTCACCCTTCTTTTGCTGCAGCGGGTAAAAGTGGCAGCTGGGAATCGTGTACAGAGATCATAAGCGGTTCTAAGTTTGTGACTTGGGGAGGTCACTTTGATTTAGAGTGGGAGCCGCATCTCATAGGAGGACCTGGAGGTTCGAAAATTGGGATGGACAGCAGTGCAATGAAAGCAGAACATGATTTAGAACCAGGGGACCTGGGCTTGGTCCTTGACTCAGTACTAACCTTGGGGAAATTTTATAATGTTGTTGATCCTTAGTTTATTCATTTGTAAAAGGGAGATAATATTACTGAAAAGCACTGCTATGTCCAATAAAAAAGATAATATATGTGAAAAATACTTTGTGACTATAATCTTTTTTATAATGGTTAGGAGTTATGATGATCATTCCCACTTCTGTTACAGGGTAAACATATCGGCAGTACCTTACAGGGGGCCACATCAAGCAAGGGGCCTCAGGGACAAAGTCTCTGAGGCAGGGCTGTTAACTGTGGCTGTACCACTGTCTAATATACTTGACATGACCCCCGTTTGGTGATTGTGGGGCCCAAAATGCAGTTGTGATGAGTCACTTGATGAATGTTTTGTAGAAAATTGGTAACACGGTTGAGACTGGAATTTATACTGAGTACATCCTTGTATCCTCATTAGTCAGCTTGTGATAAGAGAGTGGATTTGAGATTATAGTTGATGTAAACAAACACAGGATAGCTCTGTAGTAACATCTGTGTAGATTTTTATATGTTGAGATAGTGGCTTTTCAGAGAACATGTAACAGATAAAATGCAATCCACTCATAATGAATATTGACAAAACTTGGAAAATGAATCAGAAGTTATCATTTTTAAAAATCAGGTCTTGTATTATATACCCATTGTTTAAATGCTATTGGGGTTTGTACTACTTCCACATTGGATATTGTCACCTGCAAAAGTATTTTCACCCATTTGTAATCCAATGAACATCTATTGAGCATTTCTGTACTTAAGCGGCATTGTTAGGGAACCATGGATGATTTTTTCCCCCTCAGCATTTTATTATGAAAATTTTCAGCCATGGAGAACAATTAAAAGAATTTTATAACCAGCAACTGGCTTATATAATTTCATATCTAAACACATCTATTCTTCTCTCATTTCATCAAACTATTTTATTGTTCCCCCTAAATACTTGAGCATATGTTTCAGAAACCACAGAAGGTTTT
>PVJD01007504.1:0-83639 GCA_004026545.1 Mormoops blainvillei
TTCAAATTTAGAATTCACAAACTCTGGACTTCTGGTCAAGATGGAGGCATAGGTAAACATGGCTCACCTCCTCACACAACCACAGCAAAAATTACAACTAAACTACAAAACAACGATTACCCAGAATCATAAGAAAATCAAGCTGTATGGGAGTCTGACAACCAAGGAATGAAAGAAGTCACATTCATTCAGATGGGTAGGAGTGGCAGAGACATGGAACAGGTGGTCCCACACCCATGTAAAAATCAGGAGGAATATCTGAAGAGGTAGGGATCCCAGCCCCATACCAGGCTCCCCAGCACAGGACTGTGGTGGCGGGAAGATAAGTTCCCATCAGTTCTGGCTATAAAAACTGGTGGGGGTTGGGGTGGTGGAAGAAACTGTGGGATTCTCAGGCATCTCCTTTCACAGGGTCCACAACAGGCTTAGGACTTACACAGAATCACTCCCTCTGGGCTCCAGCACTGAAGCCGCAGCTTGAAAGGCACCAGTGGTATGTGGGGAGAAACTGAAGTGTTCAGCAGCAAGGCGAGTGCCAGTGGACAGCTTCCTCCCAGACAAAACTCCAGAGGCCTGGCTGCAGCCATTGTCCCTTCTCTGAGCCCTCCCCAACACAGAGCCACAGAGCAGTGACAACATATCTGAGACTCCATCAACTTGGTTTACAATGGGTTGTCCCATCCAGGCAATTACCTAAGGCTCTGCACCCTCAAACTTAGGGACATGCTTTTCTACATTAGGCCAAGCTACTAAGACAGGGAGTGAAAGCAGCACTACTTAATACCTAGAAACAAACACGGGGAGGCAGCCAAAATGAGGAGACAAAGAAACATGCCCAAATGAAAGAACAGGTTAAAACTCCAGAAAAAGAACTAAACAAAATGGAGATAAGCCATCTGTCAGATGCAGAGTTCAAAACACTGGTTTTAATGATACTCAAGAAACTCATTGGGTACTTTAACAGCATAAAAAAGACCCAAGCAGAAATAAAGTTTATGCTACATGAAATAAAGAAAAATTTACAGGGAACCAACAGTGGAGTGAATGAAAGCAAGAATCAAATCAACAATTTGGAACAAAAGGAAGAAAAAAATTCAATCAGAACAGCAAGAAGAAAAAAGAATTTAAAAAAATGAGTATAGGCTAAGGAGCCTTGAGACAACTTCAAATGTACCAACATTCGAATCATAGGGGTGTCGGAAAGAAGAGAAAGAGAAAAATTGGAAAACTTTTTGAAAAAATAATGAAAGAAAATTTCCCTTATTTTGTGGAGGAAATAGATGTACAAGTGCAGGAAGCCCAGAAAGTCCCAAACAAGACGAACACAAAGAGGACCACACAAGGTGCATCATAATTAAAACACCAAAGATTAAAGATGAATAGAGGATCTTAAAAGCAGCAAGAGAAAAACAGACAGCTACCTACGAAGGAGTTCCCAGAAGATTGTCAGCTGATTTCTCAAAAGAAACTTTGCAGGTTTGAAGGGACTGGCAAAAAGTACTCAAAATGATGAAAAGCAAGGACCTGCAACCTCGATTGCTCCACTTAGCAAAGCTCTCATTTAGAATTGAAGGACAGATAAAGAGTTTCCCAGGCAAGGTAAAGCTAAAGGAGTTCATTATCACCAAGCCCTTATTATATGAAATGTTAAAGGGACTTATTTAAGAAAAAGGGGATCAAAACTATGAACATTAAAATGGCAATAAATTCACAGCTATCAACAATTGAATCTGAAAAAACAAACTGAGCAAACAAGCAGAACAGAAACAGAAACAGAAACATAGATATGGAGATCATTTGGATGGTTACCAGTTTGGAGGGTGAACAGGGAGAATGGGAGAAAAGGTGCAGACAGTAAGAAGTACAAATTTGTAGGTACAGAATAGGCAGAAGGATGTTAAGAACAGTATGAGAAATGGAGTAGCCAAAGAACTTACATGCATGACCCATGGACATGAACTAAGGGGGAGGGAGATTGCCAGAGGGAAGGAGGGGTGCTGGGTGGAGGGAGCAAAGGGGGAAAAATTGGGACAACTCTAATGACATAACCAATAAAATATATTTTAAAAAAGAATTTACAAACTCCTACAACTTTTATGCTTACAATATAGCATTGCGAGGAGAGCCAGCCCTGGTCCCGGCCTGCAGCCAGCCCCCTGTCTTCTCCCACCCTAGGTCTATTGTGCACCTTGAGAAGCCCTATGCACATGTGTGTGAACACCTCAGTTTATGCTTTCAAGCACCAGCTGAAGGGTAGCAGAATACGCCACCCCCAAAACATGCCACTTTGGCATAAGGATTATTTTGAGCTAAAGACAATTGAGAAGAAGCAGATGTAAGAAAAACTCCCTGCCCTCCCTCTGTTTGTCTAAAAGCAGAACATAAATTTGCAAAGGTGTCTGTCCTTCCCTCTCTACCAAGAAGGACAAAAATTAACCACCTGAGGTAACTAGATCCTCTCTGCCTGGAGACCGACCAGAGGAATCTACATGACAGACTTCACTAACCAGCTGTTCTCTACCATGAGTTTCCTATGTTTTTGCCTTACAATCATTTGCTGCCCCTAGAGATTCAAGGTTCCCCCCTCCTTTGTCTTGTAACTTCTGTAAATGTTTATTGTTCCTTTGCTAAAATACTATACAAACTCAAGTTGTAACTAAAACTTTGAGTTACTCATTTTTTCCTGGGTGTCTCCAATGCGTATATGAAGTATAGGTTAATAATCTTCTGTCGGTTTTCCTCCTATTTGTCTTTTGTTATAGGAGACCTAGGCAAGAGCTCAAGGGTAGAGGGAAATTATTTTTTCCTCCCTGGCATGTGCACATCACAGCTCCCCAGTCCCACAAACAGCTGTTTCTTGGCCACCTTTCAGCCTAGAGTATTTGCTGTGGATGAGGTCTAACCTCAGGAAGTCAGAACCTCCCCAAAGATGAAAGTGGCAGGAATTTCATGGTCTAGGATACCTGAAGCATGGGCCAAAAGTGAGAGGCTGTGGATGGGAGATGAGCTCAGATGGGTGTGTCTCTTGGCCTAGAATACCCTTCATATCTCAGGGAAGAGCAATGCAGCCCTTCAAAGTGTGTGGCAGTCTTGGATCTAGGTGAAGGGATGTGGATTTTCAATTTTTAATTTTAACATTTTGCCATACTTTTTCCTACTTTTCTAAAAATGCATTGGAGGTGATTTAGGGGAAAAAAAATTGTATCCTGTTCTTTTTTATCATTCTGACAATTGCAGGGGAGGATAAATACTTTCCTCTCTACTCTTTGACTTTTTTAAGCCAAGATCCCTATAAGAAAAGACAGATTAAGAGAAAAAAATAAGTTTATTAACATGTATACCTCATGTATATATGGGAGATACTCAGGAAAACATGAGTATGTCCAAGAGATGGTTTTAAGATTCTACATTAAATACCATCTTAATCGAGAAAAGGGAGCAGGGAGGTAGGGCCCCTAGAGGGAGAGTAAATCATTTTTAGGAAAGAAGAATGGGCATTTAGAAGAAAAGATGGAAGGTATGACTGTGACAAAGTATTTTCTGTGATAAGAGTCAATCTCTTCTGGTTGATTAAACTCTGGGGTGGGTCTCTCGGACAACGGAGTTCCTTTTAGAGGTTCTGTCTTCAGGCAGATGAGAGGAGTCCAGAGAAAGCCTCTTCATGTATTTACTGTTTTTCAAGTGCCTACAGCTTAAAATAATTAATACACCAAAATGACATATCTTGAGGTGGCATTCCTGAACTCCTACAGTCATATTTTGGTTGGCATATGCTGCTATGATTAACAATAATTATTTACTAATGATTAAAAATTCTTTGAAAACAAACAAAGTCTAATATGGACACATAGAATTTTGAAATCATAATTCTTTTTTTAAATCCTCACCTGAGGACATTTTTTTCATTGCTTTTAGAGATAAAGGAAAGGAGAGAGGGAGAGAAACACTGACGTGAAACTGACACATCAATTGCTGGTCTCTAGTACGTGCCCAGGCCCGGCACCAAACCTACAACCCAGGCATGTGCCCTGACTGGGAATCGACCCACAACCTTTCAGTTCGGGGGACGATGCTCCAGCTGAGCCACACTGGCCAGGGCTGAAATTGTAATATTTAATAGGAACCAATTATCTTGGTTCAGGATGCAGGGCTTCGGGTCAGTCTTGCAGGAAAAATGAGATAAGATTTGAGTACCTACACAGATGAGGAGCAGGGAGAGCTCTTGTGGTGGAGAACACAGGTGAGAAGTAGTAGGAATATTTCTGATATAGTCGGAGATATGACAAATCTGCTTGACCAGTTTTGAAATAACTTCTGGCTATTACCTCTGAGGTGGAACAGATACTTCCCACCCCAAAATATGCCTTTTGGGGGATATTAATTAGGTCAAGCTGCTTACTTTAAAGCAACAAAACTAAGAACCTTTGACCTTCTCCTAAACTGCCTAAAAGAATTTAGATAGAGGACCTTCTCGTTGAAGGAAGCTGTCATCATAAATAACTATAAATAGTTTAATGTGAACTAAGTGATAAACAGGGTGGAGCCTAGCAAAGTCTGTTTGTTAGACTCCCCTCTGTGTCTCATGTTTTTGGGTGGCCTGGTAAGAATTTATTTTCCCAGTGTTTCCACCTTCTCATCTACCTGTGAATTGCCGACCTTCCCTTTGAAGTCTAAACCACCAGCCCCTTCTCCTTAGCTCAAGATGGCAAATAAGCCTCAACTGCCTAACTTGTCTTCCCTTCCCCATTCTTATGGAAACCCCAAATGAACATACCTAATAAATTTGGTTATTTTCTCCTGTTACTCTATCTCATGTCAATTTTATTATTAGATTAGCCAGAAGAGCTTAGAAGTGTAAGGAAATTTTTTTTCTCCCTATAGGGAAAATGGAGTCAGTCAGGCTCTCTCACCCGGATGTCTGGGCAAACAGAACTTAGTAGTGTTCATACAACCTTGAGCAGGGGCCCGCATGTGCAGAATCAAGCCTGTAATGTAACTAGAAGATCAGCATTGGCACTTTGCTGGCTTTGTGTGCACTTACTGTATAAGGGAGTTGGGACTTCCTGTGGTGTGACTCGTGGCTTGTGGCACGCATGGATCGCCCCACCCCGAGAAAAAGGCCTGTCAGACATCCTCACGGCTCCACGTATGTTCTTCCATCTGCCCGGGTCCCGTGTGAACCTGCCTGACCTCAAACACTTGCAGGACACTCCCCCACATCTCCCTCTGTAATAGATAAGAAAATGAAAATAAACTATCTTCATCCTTATAATGAGGAACCCTTGAATTTATAGAAATTACTTCCCAATGGTTTCTCTGAATTTTTTAAAATGGTGAATTTCTTACAAAGGAGGCCTAAGTTAGTTATTTTAGTTTAAATTCACACTGTTATTTTTATAGTTGGAGCAGAGTACGCTGTTCACTAAAATTTCCAGAATACGTCAGGCCTTAAGGGATTTATATTTCAAACCTTCTGACTTCACTTTTTTTGCATTGATGTAAGATATTGACTGAACTTATAATCAACTGGAATGTCAGTCAGAGTTGGAGAACACCCAGCTGCTGTCATGCTAAATAAAGGCTTTACCCTGGGGAAGCAGAGATTAACAAGATGACTTTAGATTAAAGGATGGGGGCTCATGAGAGTATCTCTGAAAAAAAAAAAAGGAGGGGAAAAAAAGGTTCAAACTACCAAAAACTAAGTTAGACTTGAAGATGTCTCATCGGAAATGATTTTAGCCAGTGGGACTATCAGTTAGGCTAGTTGTCAGTGTGTGCTCCCACTGAGTACAAAGGTTGAAATTGGCTTCAGGTGCTTAGTCATTGATGCTCACATGGGAATCTGCTGAAGAATATTTGAGGAGTAGAGACACATGGGTACAGGAGACCTCAATCCAAATTCTCAAAACATTAGGAGACTATATTAATAGAATTACTAAAAGACACTATTTTTGCTTCTTAGAGGCAACATTAATTCTGAAATTGCTTTTTTCTGTTGCTTTAGAAAAAAAGCAAAAATGAAAGAGATGCCAGAAATATGTTGCTGTAAATCAACCATTTACCACTAATGAAATAGTCTGTTATTTATTCAACAAGCATTTATTAAGCACTGGTGTTAAGTACTGGAGATAAAAAGATGAATGAACCAAAGTTTCTGCCCTCAAAGAGCATGTAGCCTTGAGCAGAGGAAACAATGTTTTAGGGGTTGTAATGGAGGCAAACGGAGGTTTGGAGAGGGTGGTCAGGGAAAGGCTTACAGAAAAGCCCCTTGGGCTGCTTCTGAAGGAATGAATAGGAGTTTGCCAGTTTAAGCAATGCTTTCTTGAGAGAGGGAAAAGCATACCTAAGCATATCAGTGCATAAAACTTGCAACAACTTTCACATTGATTCAGTTAATTAGTTCTTTTTATAACAGAACTTTTTTTTATTCCAAGTTTTTCTTTTCATTTACTTTTCTTTATGTTTTAGAGGCGTGTTTGTGCAGCTTGGGGGAAGAGTGAAGTCTACGGCACCCAGGATGACACCTTCTGAACCTCTTCTGTGAACCTAGTTTCTCTAAGAGGTTCCCGGAAGAACCATATGAATGAGATAGTGAGTATTAGTAAAAAAAAAAAAAAAAATCTATTCTTTCCTTTAGTCATTTAGTTAACTTTTGATTATTCAGGCAATAGTGATGAAAATTACGATAACCAAATCAGGAAAAATAGGGAAAAGAAAAAAGGAAACCACGGTCAAGTTAATTTATTTTTAAATCAGAGTAAAATGAAAGAATTAAACTCAAGTAATTAGTTTCTACACTGATATGGACTGAATTTGCCCATTAAAATCAGAAACTGAGTGCTTGAACTTAAAAAAAACACAAAACCCTAGAAAGATAATGACAGAAAGGAAATAGGACAGTAACGGAAATTCTGAGTTATCTCAAAGCCCACATTTGCTTGCAATTTTAACTTATTTTCTCCATCAGACTTTATGCCTCAGATGAAGTCACTGTGTCACCAGACAGGGGCCTGGCCCTGCGCGGGTCTGCCTAGGGCCAGCTGCAGTGTGTGAGTCCTTGACTTCACGTAGGAGAGACTTCACAACACAGGTCCAGGTGACAATGAGGATACATTTATTAGAGCTGAGGACGGTGAAACAAGGAAGGGCTTAGCATAGAGGAAGCAGCAGGAGAGCCCAGGCTGGGCTGCCTTAGCTCACTGGGAGGTCAGAGAAAAGGGGGCTTTGGGGACAGGCTCAGGGGATCAGCCTGGACTAGCTGCCCATTGCCTTAGAGTTTAGGAGACGCGTGCCTGTGGGGAACGAAGCGGGGAAGAAGAAGGGAAAGGAAATGGTGAGGATTGCTCCCCAGAGGGAAAGTGTGATTGCTGGGTCCTTTACCTTGAGGCTTTTAGTTCTCTCTTGCAGGCGGAAATCTTGGAAGAGGTCTCAGGGGAAGGTTTCGGTAGAATATTCATCAGTTCTGCAGGTGGGCCTGTTAGGGTCATGGTCTCCTCTGATTGGCCAATGGCAGGGCAGGGGCTCTTTAGTCATTGCAGTTGGTTCTGGCATCACCCACCTGATTTTGCTACTTTTCTGGGCTTGGAGCTGAAACACAACTGAGACCTAGATGCCATCTCTAAGGAGGTGACCTTCTGTGTCCTACTATAAATTGTTGGGCCGTTGTGTTCAATTGTTTCAATTTCCCTATTTTACTCGGCCAGGGAATTTTTCTAGCTCCTGACTATTCTGTCTCAATTAAAGTGAAACTGGTAGCTTTAAGTATCACTAATACATGCCTACAATGCAATTCCCTGGTGGAAATGTAAAGAACGTGTCTGAAAGTCAGTTACGTCTGTCAGGGTCCACTCAGGAAAGCAGAAATTGCACTCAGTTCTTCACTAGAGAAAGTTAATGTGAGAAACTGGCTACAGAAGCATTGGGGGGAGGAAGGGATTAAGGAGCAAAAGGAGATCGGTGAGGCGACACAGAGATAATAAGTGCAGGAAACAGCTACCACTCCTGCAGCCGGGGGCAAACAAAAGGAAAGCTGGGGTTATGAGAATCTAGAAGCTTGCAGAAGAGGTCATGGCCCTGGGGTTCAGATATCTGAGAGAGGGCTGCTGCCCAGCTGGTGCTGACACCTCAGAAGCAGTTAAATGTGGCTGGCTCCAGGGGTGCCAGGGAGAAGCTGAGTTTGTTACCCACTGGCCCTGCTGGGGTGAAGCGCTGTTGCTGGACTAATGCTGACAGAAGCAGCACTTTCCTGCCTTTTTCTAATGTCCTCTGTTGGCAGAACCCAACAGGAAGCCAGTTGATAAAGGAGGGTGGCCTTGGAGCTGAGTGGTAATAGATCATTTACCAGCACCATCCATCCCCTTTGACCAGTCAGCGTTCACCCGTGAAAACACATACACTCGCACACACGCTGTATATATTTGAAGATAAACCCCTGGCACTTTGTGCTTCTGCCTGACGAGACTCAAGTATCTTTTGTTCAAACGAAGATGCTCTAACACTCTCCCCCAAAATTTAAAAGCACAAAATCCTGGGAGACATGATGCTCAATCCTGGCAGATGATCACCATATCCATCTCTGGATGATGTTAACTAAACTAGTTCAGTCATATTCTGATCTGATATTAGATAACCTAAAGATTACAGTATAAAAGTAACCAATAAGGGGAAAAGAGTGGGGGGATAAAAAAGAGATTCGCTAGAAAGAAAATATGCAAAATTGCCTTGGTTTTCACTTCTGTATCTGCTCAAAATCCATATTTGATATTTATAAATTCCTTAGTCCACTATGCGCTCCATATTTTTACCTACTTTCAAAACTCTGAATCTTCAATTGTCATCTCTTTATTGCTACTGTTTTCTGTTAACTTTTTCTATTGGATCAGTTTCTAAAGGGTGCCCCCAGTGCCCTCTGGGGTTCCAGACATAGTTCTCTCTACCTCACTGCATAGTGGTGCCCACTTCCCCCTTGGTAATCAGGATTCATTACCCAGCCACTTTGGTAGCCTCTTCTTTGCCTGTTAATCTAAGATTCTTGAAAACTTAATCAGGTGCTAGTCGAGAATTAAATGCCTCAAATTTTACTCTACTTATAAGCTAAGAAGGTAGCCCCCCACAGTTTTGTGGGCACCAGAAGGCACAAGTCCTCTGATCCAGGCACAAAGATCTGTCAGCATTTCTCACCCAAACTTTAGTTCCCACAGCGTGGCATGCAGAAGGTCAGGTGATACGTGCACACAGAGAGGGTTTTGTTATAGGAAACAAACACTGAAATTAGGTAACTGAATTTTTTATGAAGAGCACTGAGCATATTCTTTGCTTTGGAAAGGGATATTATCTTTATGTTCCAAAGTTCTAAGAAAATGTGATGTTTGCTCTGGAGGCAGAGATTATATCTTCCAAGGCTGTTCACTGCACAAACAAAAAGGAAAAGATAGTATAGAACAAAGGGCTGTCAAAACCTAACTTGCAATGCCTGCAGAAACTGAAAAACTCTTGGAGAGTTGTCTCCCAACATTTCTTTATGTCACATTACAAATGCTATAGGTAGCAGACATGCCCAGGGAAGTTCGTTCTGTTCATTGCCATAGGTTATTGTTAACCCCGATTGTTTCCTGGTGAAGACGATGGACCACATGGAACCTCAGGGTTTCCTTTTATCTAGTGAAGTTACCTCTAAATCTTACAACCCTAAAAGGTGGCCAAATAGCCTCCTTGACATCATTCCCTTAAGATATACCAGAACTGTAACTGCGGCAAACAGGATCGTTCCACTGGAATAGAAAAACGTCTAACCCAAGTGCTATAGCCTGAATATTTGTGTCCCCTCAACAAATTGTCATACACTGAAATCTTAAACCCTGAGGTGACTGCATTAGGCGAGGCCTTTGGGAGGGGATTAGATCATGAGGTAGAATTCGATTGGGACTAGTGCCCTTGCGAGAGAGACCCCAGAGAGCTGGCCCCTCCCTCTGCATGAGGTTACTGTATGTCCTCACCAGGCACCAGATCTGCTCGTGTCCTGATATTGGACTCCCAGCCTCCAGAACTGTGAGAGATAAATGTTTGTTGTTCAAAAGTCACCCAGTTTATGGTATTTTGTTATAGCTGCCCGAATGGACTAAGACATCAGCGAAGAAAAGAAAGAAAGGAATGGACTTGGGCCTTTTTTCCTAGCCCAGAGCAGAGTTGATGGAAGCCGTTTCAGGTCATTCTTTAGAAATCAACACTCACAGCCTTCCAGGACATGGACGTCGGCACTATGTCCTCCCGGGAGAAGGCATCTGTGATGCCTGCAATACTTTTTCTGAGTTTCAGATGATAGAAAACAGCTTTATCAACCCAAATAAAGAAGGGAAGTTACTTTATAGAAGGGTAAAATCTTCTTCTCTAAGTCAGTTTTTACCTTACGGTCAAAGAACATTCGCTGGAAATGGGGCTTCTCTAATTTTGCTGAAAGAACCTCTGGAAAGACAATACAAAACTGAGACTGTCAGAATATTACCACCAATGTGTGTGTCATCTTGGAGAGGGTATTAACTCATTGTAGTGTACTGGTGCCCCCGGAGAGCCCTGTGCTGGAGGTCATAACAAGATTACCTGACTTTCTCCATCCCTGTGTTCTCAACCAACCCTGTGGTTGATGAAATTACATCAAATTATCAGCCCTGGCTGGTGTGGCTCAGTGGATTGAATGCCAGCCTGCAAACTGAAAGATGGCCGGTTCAATTCCCTGTCAAGGCACATGCCTGAGTTGCAGGCCCGCTCCCCTGTTTGGGGACATGCGAGAGATAGCTGATTGATGTTTGTCTCCCGCTTTTTCTCCCTCCCTTCCTCTCTCTGAAAGTAAATAAATAAAACCTGTTAAAAAAATAATCAGATAAGACTTTGATGCAATGGCGATGACCAAAAGCAGTGAAATAAAATAGAGCCAGCATAAATGAACCCCTATTAAATCTAGAAAGCTTGTGAACCTAGGATACTGTCATTAAATGTCAGGATATATAATTTAAAACCAAGCACTAGATTATGACTATTCTAGAAGGCAAATGTTCCAAGAATCTCCAGTTGAAAGTATGTAAAACAACTGCAGAGATAAGAACCGGACCATAGGCCAAATGGGTAGTCACGTTGTAGAGCCCATAGTGGCCCACGGTCCTCCACCCCACCCACTGGAATTTTGAAACACATTTAAGAATTAGGAAGTTTTACATAAAAATAAGAATTCCTGACTGCTCTAGAAAAATAGAAAGATCTGCCAATACAGAACTTAAATTCTTGTGTAAAAACTATTGGTGCTGAATAACAATTGTGCTCTTTAGAAGGAGTATATGCAGACCCCATCATTCCCTATAATATTTCTGATTTAGAGGTTGCAGGCCAGCCACTGGTTATCACGATGTTGTAACTATTTTACTTGGTGTCATGGGAGAACTGAGTACTTCTTTGGCTTGACCTTTCCTTCCTTTATGCTTTTTGCCTGGCCTGTGTATGCATCTGAGTGTGGGACCCTGGTCTGGTTGACAGACCCCACCCCACCTGATCCGTGGGCTTCCGTATAACATCTTCAGTCTGTGCACAGACACAGCAACTTCACCCTCCCTCAGGCAGTCAACCCCATCTTCAGTCGGCTCTGAACATTACAAAGTTCTTAATATTGAACTGGAAAGGACCTTTGCATAGTCTCCACTAATCCTAGTGCTATTTCTGGAACCACACACCATGCAGAACACTAACATCAAATAATGCCGTAATTCTTCAAAGTACTCACCCCGGAGCCTGGTATGTAGTGGGCATTCAATAAATGTTGGTTTCTTTCTCTGTTTCTTTTTTCATTTAACGACTATTTGATTTAACAGCTATTTCTTTAACAACATGGAATGTCTGCCATGTGCCAGGCACTGTACTGGGACCTAAAAATAAAAAGAATAAAACACAGTCCCTGAATCCTGAACCTAACCGGAAGCCTGAGACTGATCTATGTGCATTTTGTTATAACACTGGGCTAGAAATATGTACCAGATCCCCAGATTAGAGTGGGACATTCTACTTAATTTTTGTGGGGAACTAGGTTAGTTCCGGTGTGTAGGTTGAAAGTTATTTTTCTAGGGCCTAAAGGCTGGTGTATACTTTGAGAGCAGAATCACTCTGCTCACGGCTCACTGAGGATACGTAGCTAATTTGGCTTGGCGTTCGGGAACTAAGGCCCTAAGGAGTCTTAGCATCAGCTGGAATGTGCTTTGCTAATACTTTCATTTTCAAATCATAGAAAGGTGAAAAATTCTGAGAGAGTAGTCAGCCAGTATGGGGGAGCTATAGGAACAAAGAAAAGGAACATCTGACCCATCGCTTGGTTATTGACACAGAGCATGACGGACAGCTTCAAGGCTAGTAAGGCAGCACGGCAGGGAGACCGAGGCCTCCCTGCCCAGATCTTGGGGGCTATAGGCAACACTTAACCCAATGGTTTCCTCATGGTCCCCTTATCGCCCATCCCGCCCTATTGCCTCTCACTGGAGGTTTAGGGGGTGACTTCAGCTTGTGACCTCTGCAACTAGACAATGTTTAAGGTAAGATAACTCACCTTAAGGGGGGATTTCTGACAAGTGGTTTCTAAACATACATTGAGAACCTCTCTGACACCACAAGCACATGCAACAAAAGCAAAAATCAGCAAAGGGGATGATGTCAAACTAAAAGGCTCCCGTACAACAAAAGAAAGAAAAAAAACCAATACAATGAAAAATAAACTGAGGTAATGGGAGAAAATATTTGAAAAACCTATATTTAATAGGGGGTTAAGATCCAAAATAATATGAAGAACTCATACAATCCAATAACAACAACAACAACAAAAAGTCTGATTAAAAAATGGGCAGCGGAATCGATGTTTTTTTTTTTTCCAAAGAAGACATCCAAACAGCCAACAGGCACATGAAAAGATGCTCAACATCACTAATTAAAAGGAAAATGCAGATCAAAGGCACAATGATATCACCTCACACGTTATAATGGCTGTTATCAAGAAGACAAGAAATAACAACGATATGGAGAAAAGGGAACCCTTGTGCACTGTTGGTGGAATGAATGTAAATTGATTCAGCAACTATAGAAGAAAGTCAGGATATTCCTCAAAAAATTAAAAATAGAACTACCATATGTTTCAGCAATCCCATTTCTGGGTATATTTTTGAAGGAAATGAAGACAGGATATTGAGAAAATATCTGCACTCCCATGTTCATCGCAGCATTATTCACAACGGTGAAGAAAATGGAAACGATCTAAGAGTCCCTCAAGGGGTAAATGGATAAAGAACATGTGGTATATACATTATATTATTCAGCCTTGAGAAAGAAGGAAAGCCTGTCATTTTCAACAATATGATGGACCTTGAGGGCATTACGCTAAGCGGGGTAAGTCAGACAGAGAAACACAAATAGTATAATATCACTTGGATGCAGAATCTAAAAAAGCCGAATGCAGAGAAACAGACAAGGGAATGGTGGTTACCAGGGACTGTGGGGTGAAGGAAATGGGTAGATGTTGTTTAAAGGTACCAACTTGCAACTAGAAGATGAATAATTTTTGGAGATCTAATGTACAGCATTGTGATTATAGTCGCCAATAGTGTAATAGTGTATCATATACTTCAAAGCTGTGAAGAGAGTAGATCTTAAATGGTTCCACCACATTTTATTAATTACATAGCTGAAAGTGTTAGCTAAGCTATGGTGGTAATCATAGTGCAATATACAAACGTAGCAAATCAACACGTTGTACACCTTAAACTTACACAACATTATGTGTCAGCTATAACTCAATACAACAGGGGCGGGGGATGAGAGTGATAGAGGGAGAAAGAGAGAAAGAAAGGAAAGAAAGAGAAAGAGGGAGGGAGGGAGGGAGGGAGCTCTTTCTGCAGAGACCCCCTCTGCCCCACTTTGCCGAAGGGGAGAAGGACGCCTGTTTACTTTTGCCAAATTGCCTACCAAAGGATGTGGGAAGGTGGGAAAACACGGCCGCTCTAAGGAGTGACGCAAGACAGGCAGGCTTCCTGGAGCTGCAGGGGGAGGGCCTAAACCAGAGCAGACATCGCAGCCCCAAATTGTACCCAGGGCTGTTTACAGAGTGGCCACCTGCAAGGCCACCAGCCCTGGACCTGCTGGGCACAGGCATGTATGGGTAGCACAGGACATCTTTGAAGGAACAGGGTCAGACAGGGAGGCAGGGCTGGAACGAGAGTCCGCATTTCCTCTCGCCGCCTCCAGCACCTCACGCTTCCATCCTTGGTGCCCCTACAATATGAAAATTGGGTAAGCCCTTGGACTTAAAATTCAAGGTCACAGACTTGCTTAGTACTGGTTATTTTATATTGTTATCTCTTTGGGTGGATAAACATCCCAAACTTTATATTTGGAACATTCAGAAAAACTTTTCTCAGATCCTTTTTGGAATATTTATATTTTCAAGAGTTGAGATCAAACTATTGATAAGATTGATGCTCTCAAGGTGAAAGCTAGTCTTTACCATCCCTAAAAATAAGTATAGGCTTTAGGACAAGGAAAATAAATAGGTTAAATATGTCCTATTTAAACTCCCCCCAAATTCCTCTGAATTTTGTGTTTGTTCAAGTGCCTAAGGAAGAGTTTTAAATTATTATTATTTTATATATCTACCTTTTCCAAATAGAATTTAAGTAGACGAACTGAAACATGTTTAAAAACTGGTAAACAGGATAGCGAATTCACTCCAAACAATGTCACGTGAAAAAGAACTTTGCTGTCTGTGCCCTCAGTGGCATACCCCCAAAATCTTCCTTATAGAAATAAAAGCACCAGCATATGCAGATAGGGGCACTAAAATATTTTTTAAAGTATTTGTTTTCTCCTGTTAAAGTTTTTATTACACCCTACACTTCCATAATCAATAGTTTAATTTTATATGTTTAACGTTTTATGTAATGGGTAATTTTGTTCTGATTATTTTTCATTCAAGGTTGCTTTTAAGATCTAAACATGTCATTACATATATATCTAGTTCATTCATTTTAACAATGATATTCCATTATATGACTACATGACAGTTTATTTATTGATTACTATATTATGAAGCATTATCCTTTAATAGTAAAGAACTGGAAACTAAAGGTATATTTGCAAACAAAAACTGTTGAGTAAATAATGATATAGCTATATCATTGAATATATCCAGCTATTATAAAGAATGAGAGAAAGACATTAACTTGGAAAGATGTTCATGATAAATTAATAACCATATAGAATGATCTTGTAAAAAAAAAACCCTTATACATGTGTTGTGTGTATGATATATGTGTGTGTGTATGTTTGTATAAACATAAAAGACATACTCAGTAAACCCCATGAAAAGGTACCCAATAAACAAAATGTTAATATGGCATTTACATGGCAGTGGAACTTGATGTGGGAATGTGGGGGGTGGAGGAGAAGACTATACATTTTATATTCTTCTGTGATGCTTGATTTAGCATGTGTTACTTTTACAGTTTAAAATAGCAACAATAATAAAGCATTAGAGAGAAAAAAGTAATTCTTAGATTCAATTTTTCTTCAGACTCTTCTTTGTTGATAATTGTTAAAACACCATCCCTCACACAATCTCTCCTTTCCCACTTCCCTCAAAAATATTCCTGAAAGTCTCGGTGTCTGAGCTAATTTCTCATTTTTGTGCTCATAATAAACTGACACACATTAGTCCTCCCTACTATCAATCTTTCCAGGGATGTTTGAATTTTTGAAGGGCTGAGGCTGAGCTGCAAGATACAACTTTGTTCATCTGAATGCTTTTATAATTTCCGACAAGGGTGGGGTGACGGGGGGGAGCAGTTGTAGGGAAAGAAGTCTTTCTGGCAGCCCTCACTCCTGAAGCCACAACAGACCACTCACTCCAGCTAGACATGGCCAGGCCCCGTCAAGGGAGAGGACCACTGTAGAGCTCCTTATGATTACAATTTCGGAAAAGCCCTTTCCATTTAATATTGAAAAATTGAAAAGGCTTTTCACATATCTTTATCATCCTGTTAAATAATCATAATAATTATGATTATTATTTATCCTCACCTGAGGACATTTTTTCATTGCTTTTTAGAGAGAGAGGAAGGGAGAGACAGAAGCATGGACTTGTTGCCTCCCAAACATGCCTGGACCAGGAATCGTACCCACAACTTTTCAGCTATAGGATGACTCTCCAACCAGTGGAGCCATGCCTGCCAAGGCCATCCTATGGAAATTAAATCATACAGATTCCAAGAGGACATATTTCATTTTCTAGATAGTAAAGGTGAGGAATATATTTTATTTATGTTTTCTTCTTTCTTACTATGCATAAAGTTCTCGAATCTACAGAGAAACTGATGATCAGTTATTTATCTTTCTCCAAGGGGACTGACCATCTGGATTTATCCTTCAAGGATAGAATTGCTTGGACTCAGCTCTACAACCTCAGGCAAACAATTAATAACATTGGCAATATCTCCTAAGCTGTCCTTCTTCTACGGTGGATCTGCCAGAGGTCCCAGAAATCCCAGGTCCAGCTGTCAAGTTGATGTTTTCAGTGGTCTAATTTGAAAACTTTTATTTGTGGTGAAGGTGGGTGAAAGCGATTCAATTTACATTTTAGAATCACTTTAAAAGCTGGAAGAAAAGTGAAGCCAGCAAAGGTCTCCCACCCCACCGCACCCCACTGGGCTCTCACTTGTGGTCTAGAGGACACCTGGCTGGCCAGAGGAGGGTCCAGTTGTTTGTTCTTGTTTACCTTGAACTCAATGTTACCTTTAACTAGCTCTCTGATGCTTTGCATATTTCCCCACAATATAAAGCCATTTAACTGAAGAGAGAAAAGTAAAAAGAGGGGATGTTATCATAGGACACTTCGCTGATTTCCCTTAGAACAGTGGTTCTCAACCAAAGCTGATTTTGCCTCCCAGAGAGCACTTGGCAATGCCTGGAGACATTTTTGGTTGTCACAACTGGAGGTCAGGAGTGGGTGCATGCTACTGGCGTCTAGTGAGTACAGGTCACAGATGCTGCTAAACATGCTACAGTGCACAGGGCAGCTCCCCACAAAGAATTACCCAGCCCCAAGTGCCAATAATGACAAGGCTGGGAAGTTCTGTTTTAGATATTTGATCTATTGCTAGGGTGTAACTCTTGAAGCCTGAGGGGGCTCTGGAGATGTTTAAGTACTTCTTTGCTTGTGATTGCAGAAACCAAATTGGCCTGAGTGGTTTTTGAGTTCTATGACACCAGATGAGCATTAGAATAAAATCTTTGGCAAACATGAAACTTATCAGCTTTAGAGAACCTAAGTTAGATGTTTCTGAACCTGAATAAAAACATATCTTTTGCTCTTGCTGCAGTGTTAGACTAAATAAGGTAGAAAAATGTCAAAACTGCTTTAAAGGGCGAATTGTCTCTTCAAGGAGAAATCTGTGGACCGCCTGAGTGAGAATCATCAAGTGATTATTTAAAAATCTCCATCTATTACATCAGTATCTCTGAGGGTCACACATTCTCCCCACCTTCACCTGTCAGCCCTGCCACAGAGCAGCAAGCAAATTATCTATGTAACCATCAGAACACTGTCTGACATCCAATACATGTTAAATGATTAATGATCATTTAGGGGTATAATAAAAATTTGGTCTTTGACCTTGATTCCTAGTACAGAGCTCCTAAAACTCTTGGAATTAACTGGCTTTTGGATGCTAATGAGATAATTCATCGAGGGCCCTATATAGCTACAAGATGGGGGCTGGTTGCCACAGAAAACATCTGTGTGATTAGAGGGCTAGAGCCTTTAGCCCCACGTCCACCCCTCCCCCTGGGGAGGGGAATAGGGTTGGAGATTGAGTTCAATCATCAATAGCTATTGATTTGAGCAATCATGCACCCATAACGAAACCTCCATTAAAAACACTAAGTAATGGGGTTCAGAGAGCTTCCTGGTTCTGGGGGAGCGGTATGCCAGGAGAGGGCATGGAAGCTGCACCCGACCTTTGCCTCACCTCCCTCCATACCTTGCCCTACGCGTCTCTTCCATTTGGCTGTTTCTGAGTTATATCCTTTATAATAAACTAGTAGAAGTAAGTAGATCACTTTCCTGAGTTCTGTAAGTCATTCAAGTGAATATTGTCTCTGAGGGTGGGATTGTGATAAACCCTAAATTTATAGGCAGAAGAACAGGTAGCCTGGGAGCCCCATTTATAGCTGAAGTCTGAATTGGGGGCTGTCTTGTGGGACTGAGCCCTTAACTTGTGGGGTCTGTGCTAATTCTGGGTAGTGTCAGAATTGAAATGAATTGTTGATCACCCAGTTGGTATCAGAGAATTGGAGAATTGGTTGGTGTCATAATGATGTATTTCATGTCAGAAAAAAGCCAGACAGTCATCCTACCCTAAATTAACAGGGAAGCCATCGAAAGAGAGTAAATTATATATCAAGAAAATAATATAGCTTTAAAATATTAATATGGTAACTTTTCAATGATCTTTTTAGTAAGTTAAACTATTTTAGAAATTTTTTCCTAATTTCTGGTTCCACATTTATTAATATATTGTGCTTAGATATATTAATTGTAAAGTACCAATCCCACATTCAAAGCAAGATATTTAAAAAATATTCACCACCCTCAAAATACTCCATGATATTATGTAAGACATTTACTAACACAGAATCTACAGTTTATCTACCAAGAATTCTGTATATAAACAGTTAGTAAAAACTCCCAAGAAAAGTGATTGGTACTTAGAATATCGCACCAGCAGAAATGAATGAGTAACACATTTTTAGATGCTGCTGTCCACACATTATCTGTGGGAGGACATGGAGAGTCCCACAGTCTTTACACATCATTTACTTCTCAATGGCACACTGACAACATGTGAACAGCAAGAGAGAATTTGGAGACTCAATGCTTCAAAAAAAACTTTGATACTACAACTTTTTCTAGAACCCAAACTCTTAAGGAAAAAAATGGGATACTTTCATATAAGTCAGTGTTCCTTATTAGAAACCTTTGTGACTGGATATTTAATAATTCAGAATTTTAAAAAAATTTTAGAAATGTTATGCATTTTATACTATATTTTACATAATACCTCAGCGGAGTCTGCATGAAACAACTTGTGTCTCCCTAAAATTCATATGTTGACACTCAAACTCCCATGCTACTGTCTTGAAGATAGGACTTTTAAAGAGGTGATTAAGGTTAAATGAGGTCATGAGGGTGGAATCCTGATATGACAGAACTGGTGTGCTTATAAAAGAGGAAGAGGGCCAGAGATCTCTCTTTCTCTGCTATGTGAAGACTTATCCAAGGCCTTTAAAACATTTCCTCCAACTTCTGCTTCTGGCCATGATGGAGTAACTGGGTCCAGACTCACTGCCCTACTGTAAAAAACATAAAATACAATAAAATAAAACCAAACTAAATATATTAAACTGCTATTTTGAACATTAGGTAGGATTCAGTATAAGACTGTGAGGGCCAAGAGAGCAAAATTAAGTCAGGTAAGTCCTCTAACTCCCCTTGCTTCCTCCTGGAGGCACCTTTTGGGCCACAGTGAAGGGAAAAGGATGCTAAGCAGAGCATGGTGGTATTGACGACACCTCTGAGAAGTAAAAGTGGCTAGAATTTGTTGATAGGTATACCAAAAAGGAAGGTGTAATGCAGAAAAAGAGCTCTAAAAATCTGATTTGGGCTTCCCTTGACTCTGCTGCTGAAGAGTAAGCTGCAAACACATAGACTGAAATTCCATGAGGCCAGGCAAAGAAAGACATGTTTTGTCAAAAAACTCTGCAGGGGACGTGATGAACAATTCTCAGAGCTCACGCAAAGGTCATAGAAAAACTAAACTAGCCTTAAAGTAAAGGCTACTCTTAAACCCATGGCAACAGGCTAAAAAAAAAAAAAAAAGCCTTGAAACTTACAAACCTGGAAATGCTCAAGCCTAGCAAAGCAATGGCCTATACTCTTTAAAGGGGCCCCAAAAGATACAATTTTACATCCCAACATCCCATATGGATTTACTAGACATTTGAAAGAGCAGGCAAGCGGCATTCACACCTGGGAGAAAAGAATCAATCAACAGAAACAGATCTAGAAATGACAGAGATGAGGAAATGAACATTTGGGACTTTAAAGTACCTTTTAAAAATATGCTCAAGTATTTAAAAGAAAACATCAACATAATTAGGAGAACAATAAAAGACATGAAAAGTTCACTAGATTAACAGAAGACTAGATGCTACAGAAGACAAAATCACTGAACTTAGGGACATAGTAATAAAAACTAAAGTGAAGGAGAGGGAAAAAAGACTGAAAAAGAAACTAACAGGCCCCAGTGCCAGTGGGATAATATCAAGCTAATACACAAGATCTGTCCAAAAAAAGCCCAGCCACCGTTAATGTAATGAGGACAGTTTTCTCGACATCAGTGTAACCTGGCAGCCAAGGAGAATGGACTGGAATGTGCATGTGTGAACAATGAGGACTTCTCTATACTAGTCAGGGGGGGCGGTAGATGCCATTGAGTGAGCATGTGTGCTGTGTGGCCTTCGCTTTCAAAATGACTGAGCGAGTAGAGCAATGGATCTGCATCAAATTTTGCATTAAGCTTGAACATTCCTCTGTGGAAACTATTCAGATGATTCAGAAGGCCAGTTATAGACAACCGGCAACTGGCAGCTTCATCACGACAACGTCCCCGCTCATGCACCAAGTCCTGTGCAGCGTTTTTTGGTGAAACATCAAGTCACCCAGGTGACTCAGTCCCCTTACAGCCCACATTTGGGACCCCGAGGCTTCTAGGTTTTCCCGAAACTAAAATCCCCTTTGAAAAAGAAGAGATTTCAGACCGTTGATGAGATCCAGGAAAATGGGACAGCTGATGGTGATTGGGAGAACTGTGTGAGGTCCCAAGGTGACTTCTTTGAAGGGGGCTGAGGTGCCATTGTCCTATGTACAGTATTTCTTGTATCTTCTTCAAGAAATATCTTCATTTGTCATAGTATGTGGCTGGATACTTTCTGGGCAGACCGCGTATGTGTAATTGATGCCCCAGAAGTACCAGAAGGAGAGAAAAATATTTGAAAAATTAATGGTTGAAAGCTTCCCAAATTTAAGGAAAGTTCTAAATCCATGTGCATTAATTTTCTACCACTTTGTAACATTCTACCACAAGCTTAGCAATTTTGCATCAAGATGCTAACAGAAAAATCTTGTCTTGAGTTCCCAGCCTGTCAACCTGCCCCAAAGATTTTGGAATTGTTAGCTCCCACCATCATCAATCATGTGAGCCAATACCTTAAAATAAATCCTCTCTCTATATGTATATATTATATTAAAAATCGTATAAGATGGATTCTGTTTCTCTGGAGAGCCCTGACTAACACAGCTGCCTTCTGAATATTCACATTGCTTCCAATGTTCAATTTTTGTATATCTTGATTCATGACAAAAGTAGTGGTATGTGTTCACCTCTCCATTTTCAAATCTATTTTATCAACTCACAGCCATGCTTTGCATTGTTTACTCTTTGCAGTGTTTTCTTATGTTTCATTTCTTTTTTTAAAGAAAGGTTTTATTGATTTATTTTTAGAGACAGAGGAAGAGGAGGATAAAGAGAGGGAGAGAAACATCAATGTGTGAGAGAATCATCGATCAGTTGCCTCTTGCACTTTCCCAAACCAGGACGGGCCACAGTCTAGGCATGCGCCCTGGCTGGGAATCAAACCAGAGAACTTTCACTTTGCAGGACGATGCTCAACCAACTGAGCCCCATTGGTCAGGGCCATTTTCATTAGTTCTTGCTCATCACTGCACAGGAAACCTTCCACAATTTGTCATTTTGCTTTTGGTTATGTGTTGTTTTTGATATGATATTCCATTTTTTCATTAAGACACCATAACCTGTCTTCTATAATAATATTTCTTACTGCATTATTGATTAAAACAGATACCTCCTTTCTTTCTTTCTTCTTCTTCCCTGTTACCTACAGGGGCAGCTTTAACTCTTTTCAAAGAGCAAAATTAAACCCAAATTTTAAAATAAAAATGCACATGGCAGATATGATACTGATGGGCAAGGGCTCTGAGACACAACGAATGCTCAGAACTGTTTGCTCACAAGTGAAATTTCTCCCTGCACTTACACACAGCCTTCTCTTTTTCAGAGTTTTTGGGGTGTTGTAATTGCTGAGAACGGATTGTGGACCCGTACCTGCCTCCTGCTGAAATGTCGCACATTTGGAAATGTACTTGTCCTTGTTTTACCAAGCAATGAGACAGAATGTTCTCTGGGAAGAGAACTCTCCTGCCACCCACTTTGGTTGCACACAGGACATTAATAAGGTGACGGTGAGCTCATCCTCCTGGCTTGACTTCCTTGGCCGGGCTGCCAAAGCAGTGGCAGAAAGAACCTCCAGACCCTTCAGGCAGAGCCGACTGATGAGCTGGCCTTGGCTCTCAGTCCGCTTTGCTGGTCCAGCATTTTAAGCCCCGGCCGAGTCGGCACGCCAAAGGAATCCCAAATACCAAGTCCCGTAAAAGCTTCCCTTGCTCTCTGAGGGCCTCTACTGTCCAAATGTTTGTCCTCGGTGAATATGCTTTCTTGGTCCACCAGATCTATGCTACCTTTTTGGGAACATAAGGTGATGCAGGGACTGATGCCAAGGAACTGTGCACACCTGAAATGTATGCTCAAAAAGTGGTGCTGGCCAACAAAACATGTTATATTTAGCTGGGGTCTGGCCAAGCCCACGTGCACTCCCACGCGACCTAGAGCCGACCACATGCAACTCGGTGAATGTATTTTGCCCAGAGTAGTCTGAGCGCTCAGGCTTTTTGTCTGAGTTTCTGGCCTGTCAAGGAAAAGGCATCCAGAGCCTACGGCAGGGCCAGATTCTTCCCTGTTGGAGGTAAAATGAGGGGATGTGGGGGGAGTGGGAAGAGCTGCGAATATCTCTCATAATAGCATCCTTGATTTATATTCCTTGACATAGTATTATCCCATAGACTTAACGCCTGGGCCTTGTGGGATGAAAAGTACCCAAAGGGTCAGTGTCAGAACATTCTCCCTAAAACTGACTAATCTAAACCCTTCTGATAAGACTGCACTCCCCAGAAACCTGTCTCAGTGATTCTTCTTGCCCTTGACCCTGTTCTCGGGGAAGGTTAAAGGTAGTAGAGAGAGTGGAACTCTAAGCCTCTCATGGCCAGCACAGTGGATGTTTTACAATGTCAGATTGAATACATCAAAATGGAGCAAGCCTTCTTATCATCACAATCATCCCCTACCTCAGCATGAAGCTCAAGTCATTCGTTTACTTACTACCCTGGAGAAAAAAAATAATCTCTTCAATCTAAGGCTGATGGTGAATTGAAACAGTAAGAGATGTTAAGATAGTATTTGCTGCATTTGAAAACAATGGATCAAAATAAATCCCAGCATCTTCTTCACTTGTGTTTCTTTCTCCACTTTGGGATGTGAATCAAAGACATCAAAGATTTTGCGCTGCCAAATATATACCAGACCTCAACACATGCCCTGTAATAGAGGTCACCCTTTAATAAGAAAGCCCAGCCCCACAGAGTATTTTTTCTCATCCCACACACTGAATTAAAGCCTTGACCTGATGTACTTGTCGGCTTGTGTTGTTTTCAGAGGAGTCTAGACCTGAAATCTAATTACCTTGCACATTAGAACACTAATACCGATGTTATTTCATCAAGGCCTGTCTTCCTTTACAGACTAGATACCCTCATGGCTTAGATTCATCTTCATTCACATGGTTAGAGTCATCTCTAAAATTTTATTTTTTATTTTTATTTTTTTTAGAGAGCGGGGACAGGGGGAGAAGGAGAGAGAAACACCGAAGTGACAGAGATTGGCTGCCTTCTGTACACACCTGGACTGGGGACTGAATCTGCATCCAAGCAGGTGCCCTGACCGGGAACTGAACTGGTGACCTTTCAGTTTGTGGGACAGGGAGCATCCAACTGACCCACACCAGATGGGGCTTGAGCCATCTTCATGAAATGCTCTAAATTCGTCCTGGAGAAAGTTAATTCTGATATGTAGTCAGATTCAGACCTGTTCTCGAGCCTCATTGAAAACTCATTGGTAATATGAAAAGCCACCTACTGATTGAAATATTATCGCTGATTAGCCACTGTAATTAGTGATTGGTACTATCACTGATTAGTGAAATACTATCACTGTTTCTCTTTTGTTTATTATGTCATGATAGTAGCCTGAAACACCACCCTCTATAGAATTAATTAAAAAATCAATTTTTGGTATTTATGAAAGTAAAGGCTTAACAGCTTCCCAGAATTACAGGTTCAGAAATGTTCTGATTTCAGCTCTTTACCCAGTGCCAAAAAATATCAGAATTATCTCAAACCTAATTTGATACTATTAATCCCATTTTATATATGAGGACACTGTATAGATGAGGCACAAAGAGGCGCCGTAAAATGTTCAAGATCACATGCATGGTAAAGCGAACGTTTGGACTTAGAGACTTTGCTGACAGAAACGATGCTCATGACCACTATGGGAAACTACATCTCAATAATACCCTCCCGCACCAAGGCCCTAAGGCCTTCTATTACCTCTCCCCCTCCCACCACACACACCTCTCTGGTCTCATTTAATGCCATGCTAACTCCACATCAGTCACACAGGCCTCTTTGCTGTTCCTGTAATATTTGTAATACAATCCCACCTCAGGACCTCTGAAGCTACTCTTCTCTCTCCCCAAAACCGTCTGTCCCCAAGTATCCTTATGACTCTCCTGCTTACTTCTTTTGGTGTCCATTCAAATGTCACCTCAACAAAGCAGCCTTCCCTGACCTCCCTGACCATAACTGAATCCCTTTTGTCCGCTGCCTCCTCTCCCTTATTACCTTAACCTTGAGAGCTGTGAATATTCACATAGCTCTGTCTAGAAAAAGCTGATCACTTTTTTCCTTAAGATTTTTATTTATTTATTTTTAGAGACAGGGAGAGAGGGAGAAAGAGAGGGAGAGAAACATCAATGTGTGGTTGCGTCTCATGTGCCCCCTGCTGGGGACCTGGCCCACAACTCAGGCATGTGCCTTAGATTGGGAATCGAACCCGCAACCCTTTGGTTCGTAGGCCAGCACTCAATCCACTGAGCCTCACCAGCCAGGGCTGATCACTTTTTCTGCGATGGGTTGATCATCTAAATGTGAAAAAGAAAATAATACTTCTAGAAGAAAATTTAGGAGACTACCTTTATAATTTGGGGCTAGGTAAAGATTTCCTAAGACACAAAGAAAAGCAGCCATGAATAAAATGATAAACCGGACTATATAAAATTAGGAATTTCTTTTCCCCAAAAGACATTATTAAGAGAATGAAAAAGGAAGACACAGAGTGTGAAAAGATATCTGCAATACTTATAACTGACAAAGATTCTTATCCAGAATGTATAAAGAGCCCTGCAAATCATTAAGAGAAAGACAGGTGACCCAACAGAAAAGTGCTCAAGAGACACAGACAGGTACTTCAGAAAAGAGGACATCAAAATGGCCAATAAGTATATTTTATTTATTTTTAAATCTACTAAGCATATGGAATTCCCAATTAAGATCCAAGAATTAGAAAATCCGGAAAAGTCAAGTGCTGTGAGGATGTTGCCAGAGAATCAAGTATAAATAAGACAGGATTTGTGTCTACAGGATCAATCCTTAAAATACACAACATAATAAAGTGCAAGGCATAGATGTAAAGACAAGGTTTGAAGCTCACGGTGGCTACATAGCTTCATTCTGACTATAAGAAACAGGGAGGCTTCAGAGGAGGTGACACCGAGCCATGCCCTAATGAGGATCAAGTGCATGTGCTGAAAGTACAGACCTCCCCACTCCAAGGGACCTCGCAGGTGGCCCTGTGGATGGTGGAAAGGGAAGGAGGACACGGAAGCAAGTCAGTCAATTCTGTAAAAGCGGCAGCTTTGCAAGGATTGGTGAGACATGGAACTAAAAACATCAGGGATCACTCTGCAAACACTCAAAGAGAAAAGGGACCAAAGGCACTTTCTCTTTCATTGACCGACTCCATCCTCTGGTAGAATAGCCCCTGCCCCTGATCCAGCCGCGACCGTCTGCCCTCCTCCCCCAGTGCTCAGCCAGGCCTGTGCCTTGCAGGCCACTGAAATAGATTCCTTTGGGTTGTTTCACATTTCCTTCAGGGTGCAGGTTTGGTCTGATATCCTTACAACTCATTTGGGTTTCCTCTTGGCATCTTTGGTGAAGTCACTTTTGTAGGTTGTCAGCCTTTAACGCCTGGAAGCTTCAGGATGGGTGGGATATGTGCTACTATTTCAGACAACTTATTCTGGGTGTGGGACACAAAGTGCTGCTCCTTTAAAAGATTTCTAGTGTGAGGCTTCACAGAAATAATGAAAGCCCTGTCAACCAGAGGGCAAGAATTTCAAAGCAGCCCTTTTATCTCTGCCGCGGGGGCGCTGAGGTCCGCCTCCTTGGCTGTCAGTCATTCCAGTTCAGGGCACAGTAACTTTGCTGTTCTCAGAAAACAGTGAAATCTTCCTGGAGTCATTTGGTAAAGGCATTAAAAAAATTACCTGGCTTTCCAGAGAACAGAGGCCATTTGCAAATGGGTCTTAAATGGAAATTCAGGGACACCCTCCTCGACACAGGACCAAGCATAAGTGTGCGATACTGGCACATTTTGCTCCAGTCCTTTTAAGTTGAAAGGATTTGGTGGACTCTTTTTTTCTTTTGGCATTTTTTTTTATGGGGAGGAGTCACTATAGATTATCTAAAAATAACAACTCCCTTCTTTAACATTTCCTCATGGTTTTGCATAGGGCAGTGGGAAACAGCAGAGAATTACAAGTCCTAATAAAGATTTGAATTGGCTTTCTGAGGAACAAAGGAAGCTTAAAAAGTTAAAGTGGATTAAGTTCATCAAGAGCAGATGAGAAAACACCCCATGAGAAATATCCGTGGACAGCTGCAGTATGAAGGGCGGAGTGAACGGCAGTCCGCCCTTAAATGCGCCCTTAAATGCGAGCACCAGCCCAGGTGCAAATTCTTTAGGTGTGTGGTTTTCAAACTGTGTTCCGTGGAGCCCTAAGGTTCTCCTCGGCTTCCTGGGAGACAGCACCTCAGGGGGACAGGCACTAAACCCGGGCCATCAACTAGATTCTGAGCCCTCATGTCCCACTTCAGCCATCACGATCTGGGTGTGTATGTGTTTTCCATGTTGGTGTTCTCTGGAAAATTTGCTTGAAAATATAAAAAGGCTCAAGAGAGAGGGAAGGGGAAGAAGAATTTGGGAATAATTCTTATGAACCATTTCTCTCATCATTGTCTGAGAGTGTGTCCAATGAACCTCCAGCTTTCAGTAAAGTATAAGCTCCTTAAAACCGCAAGCACCTCCCATCGGCACGGACAAGCAGGGCACCTGCCTACGGGCCCGTGACAAAGGGGACCTTGTATTTTACAGTGCCATTCTTGAAATTTCCTGAGTCTCCCCCAGTGCCTGGGACTGGTTGGTTCCAGCAGTGCCATGCAGGTGAAGAACCCCTAGTTCACATGGTTCCTGGGCCCTGTTTTTCCTCTTTAGAGTACTTTCTGAAACTCTCTCTGGTGTGGGTAGTTGACGAGTTGCCCCCAGGAACTCTGGAACTTGTCCCTACGGGTTGGTTGTTCTGTGGCTGGATCCTAGCTCCCAGAGCACAGCCTGACCAGCAGATCGTTCCCACTGGCCAGTGTGGTATTTCTGTCTCAGGACTGTTCAAGATTGGGGTGCCAGAGCAGTGCTGATATTCTAGTTCAGGATTATTGACACTCACAGCAGACATCAGAAGAAATCAAGGTTGTGGGCAACTGACAGTCCTCTGCCTGTCTCTGAACGTGAGCTGCGTATGCAGGCCTGAGCACCGGCTCTTGAGTAGCCCTGAGGCGCAATTTCTGGCTTCCCGCAACCACGGTTATTGACAGCAGTAGCGGAAATCCTTTGCCTCCCACCCCTTGTTGTTGGCACTCAGGGCAGTCACCGCACTCCTTTCGCAGGCTGTGTACCACGTGTCCGGAAGTGCTCTGGGGGGACCACATGTGTCTACTCCAAGAGCTTTTAAGATCGGTGCTGTTCAATGGCAACAGACCCTCGGACAAATGTCTTTTCTTTTCCCTGATTCACAGGGCGACATTGTTCTCTCTCAGATTGGTCTTAAGGCCTGCCAGAGGAGGGGTGGACAGTCCTTGAATAAATGGAACTATGCTTTTCCTACTAGGCGAACAGGCACCTACTATGTTTACTGCAGGTGGTGGTGTGGAAGGTAGGAATACGTTCACCTTTAACAGAGATGATATTCCCAGAATGCAATGATTATGGCCAAAGAGTTCAAGAGAAAGCTGTGCTTGGAAAATGTGCTATTGCATAATTAAGGTATATAATTCTTCTTAAAAAATTTTTATTTAACTTATTGTGGTAACATTGGTTAATAAAGTTATATAGGTTTCAGGCATACAATTCCATACTATATCATCTGTATATTGTATTGTGTGTTGATCACAAGGTATACAATTATGAACAATAATATTACATGTGCAGAAAACGAAATATTGCTCATTTTTTCTTGCACATCCTGGACAAGACTTGCATTTATGGTCATCATCAATGCACACCACAGGCAACTCTGAGGGAGTCACTGGAAACCAGTATTCACAGGGAGCATGATGGGCGGTGCCCCCTCATGGGTGATGAAGAAATCAGCATGAAATAACTGGTGTCAGGGACCTGTAGGGGCAAAAAGGTCTATATCGTTCCTATACTAACAGCTTTCAAAGAGGCATGATGCTGTGAGCAATAACTGCTACCTTTTTCTTGCAGTGGGAGACATACATTAGTCAGGAATAGTCTATTTAACAGCAAGGAACATCATGGGATAGTTCCAGGACCTGAACAGGAACAGCTGGGGCCTGGATACCGCAAAGAATCTTTGCAAACACTGAGTGGATAAAAAATAATTATAAATACCTCTACTGATTTTCTAAATCATCAGTTAATCACTTTTCATGGGCCCATGAGCACTGTAAAACATTTTTAATCAAAATTTTTGTATAGACAGCCCCCCGAATATTTTGCCCATTGACTCGCATACCATGGGCAGCCCTGATAAGACTCTTACCATGTCTTGCCTGATATTTTGTAATAACCTCCTAACTAGTCTCTGTTTTTTTTAAAATCTCTATACTTTCCAGTGCATCTTCCAAACTACCAAAGAGTGCTTTTTCTAAAATATAAATCCAATCAATTTTTTTCTGGTTATAACCCTTCAATATCTAGGGAGCCAAACCAAAATTCTTTGGCTTGGTACATAATTTCCTTTGTGATCTGGCCGCTCCTGTCTCTTTTATTCTCATCATCCACAAACCCCAAAAGCTACTCTCTGTGCTAACTACACGATTGGCAATTTTCCAAATCCTCAGTGCTCGTCAAGGTTCTACCGTCTTTAGGGATTTCTTTACCATCAATTGTCTTTATAAATGATTCCTACAAGTGCCACAGGACTTGCTCTGGCCCCCACACCACCTCCTGGAATGCCTTCTCCCAACCCACCTCTCCCTGTGGACCAGTGAAACCAGACAGAAGTTGGGGAGGGAAAGAGGGTGTCTTAAGACCAGCGGCTGTGGAGTACAGTTCACAGGTACTTTCAGGGGATTTTATTCTGAGGGAGATGGGAAGCCATTTGATACCCCCCAGCGAATTACTCCTCCCAACAGTCACATCCCTATGTAGCCCCTCCCCACTCTCAGCTGGCTATATAACCCAGTTTAACCAACACAATGAGGCAGAAGTGACACGCTGCCAATTTCAGGGCTTAAGTTACCAGAAGATGTAGCAGTCTCTCCTTTTGTGCTTCGCAAATCCCTGGGCACCGTGTACGATGCTCAGCTACCCAGTTGGAGAGACTGTGTGAGAAGGCCGAGTGGAAAGGGAAAGGCCTGAGACAACACAGAGAGAGCAAGGGCCATCAGCAGCCCAGATGAGTCCAGCTTCCAGCTGTCCTTGCCAAGGGGCCGGACTTGTGAGTGAAACCTCTTGGATGTTCTAGCCTCATCTGCAGCTGCATGAGGGTCCTGTGACACATTCACCTAAGTCCCTGTCAATCCTATGGAAATCAAGAGAAATGATACAAATGTTACATACCAAGCCACTAAGTTAACTGATAACTAAACCAGAACTCAACATGTGAGAACGGGTCTTGGCATCAAGCATTGATGAGAGAATGTTGGGTAGGGAATGTGCAGTGAGTACCATTAGTAAATCCCACATTCGGGGTCATGAAGCAGGGCTCAGAGACTGGATGGGCAGTCGGGGTGCAATAGGAGATGCCCATATCCGTTACAGCTGTGCCCACGCTTGTTGGTGACTTCACCATCCTTTCCCACTTCCTGTCACGGTCACCCTGTCAGTCCACACTTGATCAAGAGAGGCTGAGGCATCAAAGAAGTTTAGTGTGACATCTATCTATAGCTATGCCAGGAAGTAAAGCAAGGTGACCATTCAGCTGGCAAGAAGCTAGGGACCGAAAGCCAATACCTGATTAGATGTTATGACAGAAATGGCCGAAGCTGAGCACTGTGAGTCCTTTGCTCTCTGGTCAAGGGCACAGATTTTATCCCAGTTAATTTGGCTTTATTCCATGGCCACAGACTAAACCTTTAACCCAGCCAGCTGTCCAGATTGGATTCCCTCCATTTATCTTGGAAAATAGGATGAGACACCATGTCCAATTCATAGCTCTTGTCAGGAAAATGCTGTGCTGTGAGTGAGCCCATCTGTAACAGTGGCATCTTCAGAAAAATAACTGAGTTTAATAGCCATTCGCTCATCTCCTTCCTCCCCACATTCCAGCCTAAATTTGTTCCTCAGTTTGAGTTCCCTATGTATGTAAATGGGATCACTAGTCTCTATCCAGTCCTCCAGGTTTAAATTTTGATATCATTTGGAAGTCCCTCTTCTTTCCATCCCCTACACCAGATCTATGCCTTGACATCACTCCTGCAACATTCCTTAACTCACTCCCTTTATTCCCACAGTTCTACTTTAGGTACGCATACCTTACAGAAAGGGTCCCAGGGACTTCTTAGCTGGTACTGCCGCTTTTAATTTTTTTTAAACTTTCCAATCTATCTGTCACATTTCTGCAAGAATAATCTTCCTAAAATATGTTTTGATCCTGTCATTTTTTAGCTCACAATCCTTCAGTGGTTCTTGAATTTCCTGCAACAGAACTGCAAACTCAAATACTTTCAGATGATTTAAGTGTAAGGTGAGGCTGAATGTTTAGGGAGCTGTGTAGACCTGCTGGCAAGTGGAGAGAATGGATCCTCCTAAAGGATTTTGAGAACTACTGTTCTGACCAAATGAACCACAATATTTCACAAAATAAAGGCCAGACTCTTCATTCCAATATTCAAAGCTTTCCATGGCCAGATCCAAACCCACTTTCCTAGACGCAAACTTTGAATGTTAGTGTGTGGTGTAGAGATGGCATGGACATGGCACTTGACCATTACTCTCTCATCCCCCGTCCATGGTAAATATTGCTACTGGTTGTGGCCCCCTTTCCTTTTGGGCTCGGATGCGGCCTCAGGATCCTCTTCAACACGATGCTCTAGAGAGCAGAGTGCGCTTAGTGTGACAGTTAAAATGAGCCATTGTGTGTAGCTCATTTTTGATCAGTTCCAGCCCAGGCTGAATCCCATAGGTTCACTGTATTGTACTTATCATGCAGACCAGAGCATTTTAGCATATTTGAAATAAACAGCCTGGTTTAGCTGTTTTTCTCTGGCCAACGTTCTGGGCTGCCTCATAGGCTGCATACTCTAGGCTTCAACCCCTTTTTAGGTGAGTTGCCTCACCAGTCACTATAGGTCCTGGCAGAAGGCTGATCCTGGCCCTGGTAGTTTGCTGCTGAAGGAGTACTGGATGAGAAAACCATCTTAGCGAAAGCAGAGTTCTTGGGAAGTCACTCATTCCCACACCCGCCCCCTACCCTTGCAGTGATGAATGCTCTTGAGAGACCAGATCCACGATGACACTGCTGCTTTAGCGGGACTCACTCACAGCACAGCTGGCCCACCGTATTTAGACTATAGCCTGCTAACATCATCTACGTAGATTCAAGCTCTGCAGAAGCATCATAATTTAGGCCTCCAGTTGGATCTGGCTCAGTGGTGTATGTGATTTTGGGGAGATGTTTATACTACGGTGCCTTCATCAGATGGAGTCCAAGATTTCTCCTTTGAAGAGTTTATTCCATTCTGTAACCATCACTTTACCTCTTTTCTATTTAATTGGGGCCTGCATATTCCAAAGAGTCCAGTTTTCCTCTTTGTTTGGCAAGATTCTTATACTTTCTTCTGAAGTAATGGACTATTTTTTGTCTTAAAAGAGAAAGTAAGACAGTTTCTTGTCATATCACACTGACCAACTCAAAAACCCAAGGGAGGGGAAGGAGAGTAGAGCCATCTACTTTATAATGTATCTAATGGACCTCATGAACCACATGCCCCATGGCCTTGGCCTGCTGAGTGTGTTTTACCTGTTTAGAGTTCTAGTTTTTTGGTTTACCTTGATTTTTTAAACTTTGGAATAAACTCTGCTATGGACTGAATGTTTGCGTCCTCCCAAATCCATATGTTGAAGCCCTAAGGTTCAATGTGACAGTACTTGGAGGAGGGGCTTTTGGGAGATCTTGGGTCATGAGGGTAGGGTCCTCAAGAATGGGCCTAGTGCCCTTACAAGAAGAGACCCAAGAGACATGATGCCTCTCTACCATGTGAGGACACAGCAAGCAGATGACCATCTGCAAGCCAGGAAGAGGGTTCTCACCAGACACGGGATGCGCCCAAGTAGCTAGGCGTCCCATCTTCTCCCTCCCTGGCTCGGGGGACCTGAAGTGGAGAGGGGGCTTTAGCTTCAGGGTCCCCAGGGCACATGGAAACTCATGAGGGATTTTAAAATAAAAATTTATTTTTATTAACTCTTTTCCCCAATTTAATTTATATGATCATTATTTTTGTGGAGAAAAAACATATAATTTTACCAATGAAGGATAGAATGCCATCCTTACTACTACCTCCCCGCCCCTTAACTCTCTGTTTGATCGTCAATAGGATGACTCCAGATCAATGTAATGCACCACCCAGTAAGGGGTTTTTCCAGAAACAGCCTCCCAGCTGAGGATCGGTGGACAAAGGATGACAACTTGGTTGGTAGGGGGAGGCAGGAACCTGAGATATTTACCAAATGTTTGCAAAAAACAAGCTAGTAAGTATGTTGAAAAACTGACGAAATTATGTCCCTTCCCTGATCATCACAAGGAATTTAGGGTTTTTTCATAGTTAAAATTTTATGAGGAAATAGGAGTACTCAGAAAGACTAAAAAAAAAAAAAAATCACAAGCTAGCATGAAGAATTAATTAGGAAAAAGCATAGAGAGAAGGCTGTAACAAATAAGAGCATATGCAATTTCTCTCACGGCACCAGTGGTCAGTCTCTCGATACTTCTACCTTTTTCCAAGCCGCTTATCATTTTCATCACCCTAGAATTTATTTCTCAAGAAATATTGAGATTTTTAATGTATTGCCTTATGTAAAGTCAACAATATATCTCCTGTGTTCTCTCTTGTTCTCCTTCTTCTAAACGCTGCTCGAAATGGCAACCCAGGGTATAGGGTGTTTGTTATTCTCTGAGTTACCAAGAGTTCTGGGCTGTAAATAAATCATAAATGTACCACATCATTCATGAATTATTCATTTTCTCCTGTGCTTTCTATAGAACACTATGCATCAAAATTGAGTCCAATGTACTCAAATCTTAGGTGATTTCAGATCATTAAAATAGCTGGTTATTCAGCCTCATAGAAAGGTTTTCTAAAAAGAAAATCTATGTCTGTATAAAAATTCTTGCCAGCTGAGAGAAATGCAGTCTTCCCTGCACTTACAATGCCACAGAGAACACAAGGGCCTTAGAGATACAGAGTCCTAATTTCATGGGGTATATATTTCAATTTTTTAAATTCAAAATAGTGCTTTCTCATAATGTGCATCCATTTCAGCCTTTGGGCTTATAGCCCAAATCCATGGGCTAAAAGAATATTTCCTCCTCTTCCACAAATGGAACACAGTCTGTCCCCAACTTATTGAGTCCCCATCTTATTAAATTCCAAAGCTTCCTTCAGAAGTTGTTTGGTTGGAACAAATTAAACACATATTCTTCAAGAACCACTCACGATGAGTGGTTCTGTCCGCAGAAGAGCTCACAGCCTCTTATTAACCCATGAGGTACCAGAAATATGGACCTAATGGTAACCTAGAACATGAGCAACAAACACAAGCAGACTTCTATGGAAAACCATGTTTAGTATTTGAACTTGGGATAGGAAGGCCAGATCTCTTGTCATTCCTTCTTTGTTCCTGTCTTTCTCGGATGTTATATCACAGAGGTCTGAGGCTGTGGCAGCCAGGTCAGGACTTGGGAGGGTGGGAAATCGGCAGGGAGAGGGTCAGTACATGTAGGTGCACCCACGTGGAGGGGTCATTCTTAATTCTAGGGGTCTTTGAGTTCGAAATTATGCTTCATGCATATGTGCACATACAAATGTATTTTCTAGGAAGACAGGCTTTTCCTTACATTAGATCCTTAAAGGGATCTCAGACCCTCCAACTCAAAAAAATTAAGAACCATGGCTCGAGGGGACATAAACAATGAATGGGATGAGACTTCTTGCTGGCACAAGCCCTTAGCACCTTTCCTCCATTTTGGGCAATCTCCCAAGACATTTAGGAGAAGCGAAAAGGCTCTCCTGCTCTCTGGCCCCCACTAACATCTTCTGTTTAAATCACAGTTCTTTTCCTTTCTGACACACTAGAAAACAGGGCCTTCTCTTCTGGATGCAGTTTTTAATAGTTCTTCCTGCCTGCAAAAAAGTGAAAGCAAACCCAGCATTGAAATGTATTTCCTCTCTCTCTCTCTCTCTCTCTCTCTCTCTCATTCTCTCGAGGAATAAGTCATAAGAAGGTCTGACACACAGAGAACTCAGATAAGACCCACCTATACTTCAGCGGAATGTGCTCTTGAGACTTCTGGGATGTGTGTGTCATGGTGGTTTGTAGTTGGAGCATGTCTGTCTGTTTTGTCAGTGAGAGCCTGTGTGGTGTCCTGAGGCCTGGAGTGCGGGAAAAAGGTGGAATGGAGAAAGAAGTCAAGCCAGGTAGCCTGAACCAGTGCTGCAGAACTAGAAACTCAAACTGTTAATTCATTCAGTGACCCATTCTGTTTGGTTACCAAGCACCTATAATATGTGGAGAACTATGCTGGATCCTGAGCAGTGCTAAGACGAAAAGATCTGATTCACTTCCTTAAGAAACAATGTCATAGAAAGATAGACATGCAAACGAACAATTACAAATAAATGCAATTGCCACAGATTAGGTATACATTCAAGCCATGGAAGCAAGAAAATAGAAACACTTAATTCAGTTGCATTGTAGCGTGAGATTCTGTTCTGAGAAGAGATAAACTGAAGCCAGGAATACGCCAAGGTTTTAGTCCCAGGGCAAAATGCTGAGGTTGACCAGGTCACCTCTAGGGTGAGCTAGAGAATTATGCTTGGGAGAATAAACACAGGTTTTCTCAGATTTTTTGCTTTGGGCTTTTGTGAGAATTATATTTGCTAATGTCAAGGG
Organism: Mormoops blainvillei; assembly: GCA_004026545.1. Taxonomy (NCBI): domain Eukaryota; kingdom Metazoa; phylum Chordata; class Mammalia; order Chiroptera; family Mormoopidae; genus Mormoops; species Mormoops blainvillei. The sequence goes on from PVJD01007504.1 coordinate 35,796, forward strand.
TATAAATCAGAGGACTTTTTAAAAGTTAACAATTATTGAGCACCTACTATGTGTGCTAAGTACCATACCTAGATTTAATCTCACAACAGCCTCATAATGCAATTACTATTACTACCTTCTGGATTAAGAAACAGAATCAATAGGATGTAAGCTCCCCTTTCTGTGTGTAACCTATGTGTAATTCTATTGGCTTACTGAGGAGGTCTCCCCTAATAAACCCGGCATCGTGGAAAGACACAAGCGTGTGCTGGTGACTTTTTTCCAGGGATATTCCCTTGCTCATGACAGTCTGATTGGCTGGTGCCTTGGCCACAACTGGGGTTAAGTATTTGAATCTCAACTCTGACTCACATCCTTACCCATTCTATTGACTTAGAGATAAATTTCCTAACTTACTGGCCTCAGTTTCCTTTTCAGCAAAATGAGGGGTGAGAATACATCCCTGCTTGCTGATATAAAGTGAAGATTAAATGAGAGAGTATAGCCTTGCCCATGTGTCTCAGTTGGTTGGAACGTTGTTCTATGCACTGAAAGGTTGGTGGTTCGATTCCCAGTCAGGGCACATGCCTGGGTTGCATGTTCGATCCCCAGTTGAGGCATGTACGGGAGGCAGCCAATCAACATTTCTCTCTCACATTGATGTTTCTCTCTCTCTCCCTTCCTGTCTCTCTAAAAACAATATAATATAAAATAAATAAGTGAGAGAGTGTAAATTAAGTGCCTGGTATAGAGAAGGTGCTCAAAAAAAAAAAAAAAGTGGTAGCTGTCCTTGTAAGACACTTAGCATTGTGCATAGAGTGAGCACTCCATAAAGATGAGGTATCATCACCTCATTATTATTTAGTGCTTGTTGACATCCTCTAGAAAACCCTTTGCTGATTGAACAGTGAAAAAAAAGTGACCTCTATCTACTAACTCAAAAATTCTGCAAATCTATGGTAGACATATTTCCATGACTCCAATGTCAGAAATTGATGTGCTGTCAGAGATTCCCTTTAGAAGGAAATATCTTCTTGGGATGTACCCTGTGCCTTTCCATTGCTAATGGAAGAATTTCATAGGCCTTTGCACTTTAGGCAGAGTTAGCCACGGGAAGGCTCGCTGTACAATGTGTGGTCCGTGTTCCAAGAGGGCAGGCTCAGGAATACCCTGACTGTGCCCAGATGGTTTGGGCTGTTTACACGGAACAATGTCATCAGCATTGAATCAGGAAGTTTCAGCCAGGAAAAAAGAATTCAAACCCTTCTTGGCACAGAGTTGTAATTTGTACGCCTTGATCTGGGCCCTTCTGTGGCCCTCCCTGCGCCCCCAGCTCACTCCTGGACATTGGCATGTCCTCACCCCACCCACGACCCCACTGCTGCCCGCAACATTCCTGCATTGGCATCACCACTTCCTGATGGAATGATTCTCTCTTATTTAGGTGTCCCCCTTTTTCCATATAATTGTCCGAAAAGAAAAAAAATTATTAAGGAAATTCTAAAAGTTATAAACCCTCGCTTTGATTTTCACAGCCCAAGTAAGGACCTTAAACAAACCCCCTCCCTTGTGACAATTTTTAGAATGCGCTTCCCCAAGATATGGCAACTTGGCAGACAGAATATTTTAAGCTGAAGGAATTTGAGAAATGATGTATGCAGGAAAGATTTTCCTCACCTTTCGCTGAAGCAGGACATACAATTTTATGTGAGGAATGTGCTCCCTAAATCTGGAGAAAGGCAACAAGCAGATTTTGCTGTTCCCCCAAGTTTATTACACTTTGCTCATATTTTTTTATTCTATCACATTTCCCCACAATTCTCTACTCTTCATTAAACCTAGTATAGAAACACTCATGTCTGACCACTTCTTTGGGTCTTTGCTTCCTCATGAAGGTTTTCATGTCATGTAAAAATTATGTTCAATAAATTCATATGTCTTCCCCTTGTTAACCTGTCTTTTGTTATAGGTGTCCCAACCAAGAACTTAGAAGGATACAGAATAAAGATGTTTTTCCTTTCCTATACTTACTTTTCTCACACTCCCAAGGTGTCTTACTAATTTATCTTCAGCAAATTCATTGTCTGCTACAGTGAACACAATTCCTCATCAAAACCTTTTGATGCCTAATATGTTTCATAATTTAGAATTCTGGCTTTTAGAAAGGAAACATGGGACACATGCTGTATTTTAAATAACATATTCAGCAGGATCTGGAGAAACACCCTATAATCAAACACATTTATACTTTAGTATCAAAACACAAGACTAGTCAACCAAGACTATAGATAATCTTGATCAGGTCTTGTCAGATTTTGTGACCACATGAGTCCTCTAGAAACGTATAAGAAAACATTTTGTTTCAGAGCCTTTTTGACTTTGAAATCGTAGTTATAGGATTATGGACTTGCAATAACAATTTGGTTCATAAACCAACTTTGCAAGAGAAAGAGTTATTTCATTTTATGATTCTTTCCAAATGAATGGTGCCCTATTAGTTATCCTCCTGGCCCCTCTCCCTGTGGCCTTGCACTCAGCCACCGGGGAAGGAGCGGTGGAAGGGGGTTGTACGGAGTGATTAACTTGATTGGTTACCTTGGAAAAAACAAACCAGCCATGCTCCACTCAGCCCTATTGATTTTGCTCTTGGGAGGGGGCCGGTACTCTGCTTTGTTAGGACCTGGCCCTCTGCTTAACTTAGTCATGATCCCTGTTTCAAGCTTTAATTTATCGAGTTTTATTATTATTAATGAAGATGATATCTTGGTCTTCATTTGCCGCCCTTTGTTTTGCCTCTCAATTGGTTAAGAATTCAGGTGAGAAGAAAACTGGCCCTTCAGAGATTCCAGTGTCTGGTCTTTGGCTGGTAGTGATGAAATAGAACGGTGGAATTTTGGCTGAGAACAACGTATCTGTGGGGAGGACTTTGGTGATGCCACGACCTGTGGCTTTGGGGCGTGGATTTGGATGTGTGGGCAGGGCCTTTGACTTTGGTTGTTTGTAAAGATTTGTTTAACCTCAACAGTAGGGGCGAGAGGTTTTAAGGAAACCACCAGGTATTTAACCTTGGCTCTAAGAGGCCCAGGTGGGATATCTAGGTACATGCATCTCCAGTCCAGGCTTGAACACTTCTACCGCACACTGTCCTAGGCTTGTGCTTTGGATATACTTCTCCATAGCTTAATGCATCCCTTTCTTATTTGCTTATATATGAGTATTTGCCTATCTCAAGCACATTTTGGTTCTTTGAGGCCTCCTATCCTTGTATCCCAGTGTTTTGCATGGTGCCTGAAATTTAAAGAACACTCAATAAATGTTTGTTGAATGAATGAAGAAACACTGCATGCAGCCTCCAAAAGAAAAAACCTTTAGCCTGGCCAGACACACCATGTAGTTCAATCTTCATAAGCTGAGACCCTGCAGGGCAAAGGTATCCCAACCAAGAACTTAGAAGGATACAGAATAAAGATATTTTTCATCTCCTACATTTGCTTTATGGTACTTAGCACACATAGTAGGTGCTCAATAACTGTTAGCTTTTAAAAAGTCCGCTGATTTATACCCTTGACATTAGCAAAAATATCAAGCAAGTGTAGAGCACCAAGACCGGGGGTTGTGATCTAATTTTATTGCTTACTGCTTTGGTCCTAGAAATAGGGAGAATAAAAATAATATTATCGAAATAAAGAGAAGAGAGAAGGAGGGGCAGAGAAGAAGGGCGGAAGACTGGGTCATTGACTTTCAGGACTAAATACACATCTACCTGTTGAGAGGTACTTTCTCTCCTTCTTCACAGCTAAGGTAGAGCAGAAAAAAATTATTCAAAATGACATTCAGCCTGTCAAATGCTATTTTTAAAAGAAAGAATGTAGAATGTAGAAGAGAAGCTGAGAACGTGAGTGAGAGTGTGTGTGAGACAGAAGTGAGCAAGCTCGCAAGTGAGCGAGGCAGCTTGCATGAGGACAGAAACCGAGTGTGGGTAAGAGGCAGAGACAGGAACAGGAAGGAAGGGAAGGAAGCAGGAAGGAATGGGGAAGAATGGAGAAAGGAAAAGATCTAATTCACATAGTACCTAGTATTAAAATAGGAGTTTTCTCATTATCAGTAGAAGTAGTAGAAGCTCTCAAAACAAAATAAAGCAAGGCAACAACTTCATAAAGGTTAAAACATAAACATCCTGGCTGCCTTAGGATGTGAGGTGTGGCATCCTGATCTCATCTGGGAGTCACGGTGGTAAAATATTCTTGGTCCACTGGCAATTTTGTCCTGAGACCTTGACCAATGTGCCTTGTGCCTCAGGGCAGCCTGAGGTTTGGAGCATGTTTCTTGAATTTATTTATTTATTCATTTATTTGTTTATTTGTTTATTTACATTTATTGGGGTGGCACTGGTTAATAAAATTATATAGGTTTCACGTGTACAGTTCTATAATACATAATCTCCCTACTGTATTGTGTGTTCGCCACCCCAAGTCAAAACTCCTTTCTTCGCCGTTTATTTCCCCTTTACCCTTTTTCACTCTCTTTGCCCTCCCTCCACCACACTTTCCTCTGGTAATAACATACAGTTGTCTGTGTCTATGAGCTTTGTTTTTGCTTAATCCCTTGACCTTTTCACCGAGCTCCCCCAACACCCCTCCCCTCCGACAACTGTCAGTCTGTTCTCTGTATCCGCGGGTCTGTTCCTTTGTTGTTTGTCAGTTTATTTTGTTCTTTACATTTCACATAAAAGTGAAATATATGGCACTTGTTTTTTTCTATTCACTTATTTCACTTAGTATAATACTCTCCGGGTCCATTCATGCTGTTTCAAAAGGTAAGGTTTCCTTCTTTTTGGGGGGTGGGGCGCAGGTAGTATTCATTGTGTAAATGTACCACAGTTTTTTACCCACTCATCTACTGATGGGTACTTGGGACTGCTTCCAAATTTGGCTATTGTAAATAGGGGTGCATATATTCTTTCAAATTAGTGTTTCAGGCTTCTTCAGATATATTTCCAGGAGTGGAATTGCTGGGTCATAAGGTAGTTCCATTATTGATTTTTTCAGGTAATTCCATACTGCTTTCCACAGTGGCTGCACCAGTCTGCCCTCCCATTGACAATATACTGGGGTTCCCTTTTCGCCACATCCTCACCAACACTTGTTGTTTGTTGATTTTTTGATGATAGCCAATTTGACAGGTGTGAGTCGATATGTCATTGTGGTTTTAATTTGCATTTCTCTGATGATTAGTGATATTGTGCATCTTTTCAGAAGTCTACTGGCCATCTGTATGTCCTCTTTGGAGAAATGTCTATTCAGGTCCTTTGCCTATTTCTTAATTGGATTGGGGTTGTTTCTTTGGTGTTAAGTTTTATGAGTTCTTTATAAATTTCAGATAATACTCCTAATCAGATGTATCACTGGTGAATGTGTTTTTCCACTCTGTGAGTTGTCTTTTTATTTTGCCGATGGTTTCCTTCAGTAAGCAAAATCCTTGCATTTCCTTAAGTCTCCTTCAGGACTGGGACTAGCCGACGCCATCTGGGCAGGGAGCAGCAAGCTTGCACTAGACCGATGCTGTTGGAGGTGTCCTGGGATGCTGTAGCCAGGCTTCAGTGCTGGAGGGGAGCTTGGTGAGCGGATGTTTCTCTCATGGGATCACATGAGGCTGGTCCACCAGAGTGATCCTGACAAGCTGATGTGGGGAGGCTCCAATTTTTATATAAAAGGAACCACACACACACTTGGGGCAGCCTACCCACTAGTTCTGCTCTTCCATGATCATGTTATTTCCAAGGAAGAAGTAGAGTGTACCTAACAAGCTAGGGAGGAAATTGAAATAAGTGGAGAATTCTGGTCCAGACGGTGGCATAGGTAATGCGAAACCACATCAAAATTACAACTAAATTATAGAACAACCATCACTCAGAACCATCAGAGATTGAGCTGAATGGAAGTCTGACACTATGGAATTAAAGAAACCACAGTTCATCCAGACTGATAGGAGAGGAGGAGATGTAGAATGGGCTGGTCCCAATCCATGTGTGGATAAAAATTCGTGAGAGATATCTAAGGAGCAAGGAGTCCCAGCCCCACACCAGTTCTCCCAGCCCAGGATTCCAGTGCCAGAGAGATAAGACCCCATACTTCTGGAAAAACCAATGAGAATTGAGTCAGAATTGAGTCCCACGTAGTTCCTCTTAAAGAAACTAGACACAGACTCACTCCCTCTGAGCTCGAGCACCAAGGGAGCAGCTTGAAAGCCACCAGTGGCACACAGGGAGGCAGTGAAGGGTCTGGCATCAAGGCGGGAGCTGGGGGACAGCTTTCTCCCAGACAGAAAAGTGGACAGAGGCCGATGTCCCTTTTCTGAACCCTCCCCAGAGCCACAGAGCCGGCAAGCAGGTGCCATATCTGAGACCCATGAACTTGGCTAACACGGTTTGCCCCGCCCTGGGGATCCCCTGAGACTCTGTCCCACCCTACTTATGTGCCCACCCAAGCTGTTAACAGTGATTTTTCCATATGAAGAGTTGGTCTTGATTCATAGAAAATTTAGGAACTTTCTAAATCCTCTCCAACAAGCAACAGACAGCCTCAGTGAGCCCCCAGCCCCTGTACCACTTGCTAAGTGGCCCCGGGCCCAGCGCCAGCAGCAGCCAGCCTGGATTCATAGCGTGGCTTTGCCTGGGAATCTCCAAGCCCAGCTCAAGGAGCAGCCACCTCAGATTGCTTTCTAGCTCAGGAAGGGTGGCCCTGAGCAAAACACAGATCGGGGCTGACCTTGGCCTGCACCACCCAGGAAACCCCAGGGCCTGTGCACCCAGTGGACAGCTACAGACTATGTCGGAGCACCACTACCCTACCCCTGCATAGCTGATCCTCCATAGAGGGTGGCGTTTGGTGGTCAGTGGTCACAGTCAGTCCTTGCATCTGGCTGGCGTGGGTAAATCCCTCCCATTGACCTGCCAACAGTAGTCAAGGTTAAACTTCAAGAGGAGAGTATACTCGGCCCACATGAAGAGTGTACCTCGAGTACCCAGGTTGGGCAATGGGGGAGGCTGTGCCACTGGACCCTATAGGACGCCATGTTGCTGAGACAAGGAGTCATAGCAGCTCTACATAATACATAGAAACAAAGACAGGTAGGCTGTCAAAATGAGGAGACAAGGAAACATGGCCAAATGAAAAAACATATCAAGCTCCAAAAAAAGAACTAAACACAATGGAGATAAGCAATCTACCAGATGTAGAATTCAAAACACTGGTTTAAGGATGCTCAAGGAACTTAGTGAGAACCTTAACAGCATAAAAAGATCCAGTCAGAAATGAAGGATACAGTAATTGAAATAAAGAACAACTTACGGGGAAACAACAGGATAATGAATGAGGCTGAGAATCAAATCAATGATTTGGAACATAAGGAAGCAAAGAACAACCAACCAGAACAAAAGAAGAAAAAAGAATAAAAACAAAACAAAATGAGGATAGTGTCAGGAGCCTCTGGGACAACTTCAACCCTTTGAACATTTGCATTGAGAAAGGACATGAAACTGGAAATCTATTTAATAAAATAATGAAAGAAAACTTCCCTAATTTGGTGAAGGAAATAGACATGCAAGTCCAGGAAGCACAGATAGTCCCAAAGAAGACGGATGCAAAGAGGCCCACTCCAAGATACATCATAATTAAAATGACAAAGGTTAAAGAAAAAGAGAGAGTCTTAAAAGGAGCAAGAGGAACGTAATTAGTCCCCTACAACGGCATTCCTATAAGACTGTCAGCTGATTTCTCAAAAGAAACTTTGCAGGCTAGAAGGGATTGGCAAAAAATATTCAAAGTCATGAAAAGCAGGGGCCTACAGCCAAGATTGCTCTACCCAGAAAAATTATCATTTAGAATCAAAGGGCAGGTAAAGAGCTTCCCAGACAAGAAAAACTAAAGGAGTTCATCATCAATGTTAAAGGGACTTATTTAAGAAGAAAATCAAAACTATGAATAATACAATGGCAATAAATACATTCCTGTCAAAAATTGAATCTAAAAAACAAACAAAGCAAACAAGAAGAATGACAGAATCATAGATACAGAGAGCATTTTGATGGTTGTCAGTTGGGAGGGCGTTCTGGGGGAACGGATGTAGAAGTGAGGGGATTCAGTAATACAAATAGGTAGCTACAGAATAGCCATGGGGATGTAAAGTACAGTATAGGAAATGGAGTAGCCAAAGAACCTATATGCATGACCCATGGACATGAACAACAGCGTGGGGATTGCCCGAGGGAGTTGGGGATCCTGTGTATAAGGGGGCAAAGGGGGAAAAATTGGGACAACTCTAATAGCATAATCAATAACATAATTTAAAAAATAAAATAAAATAAAGATTTTTTTTAAAAATGTAATAAATGGATTACATTTCCCAGAGGACATTGTAAGACTCTAAAAGTATATCTCCAGTTAGGGGCAAAAAGAATGCTGGCATTTTGCATAGAAAATATTTGAATTGTGGAATACAGTATATCTTAGATCAATCTTGGCCCAGTGCAACTGCTTTGGAGAATAACATAAAAGACAAATAAAAAAATTTCCCTAAAAAGTGAAACTTAAAGACTCTGCTTCACTCAATAAAATTATGATCTCAGTGAGTAGGAAGTAGGAACCAAAAAGACAGAAGACAATAAAGGAAAAACAGACTTTGGGTCAAGAGGGTGTTATAGGTCGATGCAGTACTTGCATTTTCCCACAACCACATCAAAATTAGAACTAGACTGCAGAATAACCATTTTTCAGGCTGCCTGATATTTAGCTAGACTTATTGAAACTCACCTCCTCATAGTTCTGGCCCTGGGGCAGCAGCTCAGATGCACCAGAGGCATATAGGGAAGAACTAAATTACCCAGCATCAGGGCAAGAACTGGGAGCAGTTTTCTCCCAGGCAGAAGTGCTGACAGGGGCACTTCTATTTAGTTCTTCTCTTTAGTTCAGTTCTTTTGATGAGGCCTTCCCCGACAGAGCTGGCAGGCAGGTGCAATATATGAGACTCCATCAACTTTGCTCGTACTGTTTACCCCACCCTGGCGATTACCTGAGACCCCTCCTCACCCAACTCGTGGGCCCATCCAAGCTGTTTCCAGTGGCTTTTCCATACAAATGGCTCAAGCTTCAGGTTTTCCTAAAACCTCTCAAACCAGCAGCATCTGCCTTAGAGAGCCACGTATGTCTGGCTACGTAGCCTAAAGCCCTGCAACAGGAGCATCTGACCTTGGTTTGCAGCACAAGTATCAGCTACATGCAGATCCCTTTGTAGCTCATGCTGGTGGCCTGGGATGAACACAGATGTGAGTGACATTGGTCTGTACCTTCTAGGAGGTCCCAGAGCCAGTGTACCCAGTGGACAGCTTGAGACTGCATGGAAGTACCACCCAACCACTTCCATAATTAACACACCTAAGGGTCAAGCTCAGTGGGCACCTGAGCCCTACCGAAGTAAGTCCTCTCCATGGGATAAGCCTGTACACAGCTAATTCTTCATAGGAGTCACAGCCTGTTCTTTCAGCCATTTGGCCCAGTGGTAAACCCCTCCCACTGATATGCCAACAGCAATCAAATAGCAATCAAGTCTCAACTACAAGAGGAGGGTGTATTCCGCCCACACAGGAGGGTGTACCTGGAGTGCTGAGCTTGGGTGAACAGGGAGGCCATGCCACTGGACCCCACAGGACACCTACTAGCCTGGGAGACATAGCAGTTCTACCTAATACATAGAAACAAGCATGGGGAGCCTGCTAAAACAAAGAGACAAAACAACGTGCCCCAAATAAAAGAACACAACAAAATTCCAGGAAAAGAACTAAACAAAATGGAGACAAGCAATCTACTAGATGCAGAGTTCAAAACACTGGTTATAGGGTGATCAATGAACTTAGGGAAAGCGTAAATGACATTAGAGAGAACTTCAAACAGCATAAAAAGGGGCACAGAAACCATAAAAAAAGATCCAGTTAGAAATGAAGGATACACTAACTAATATGAAGAATGATTTACAGGGAATCAACAGTAGAGTAGGTGAAGCCAAGAATTAAATCAGCAATTTGGAATATAAGGAAGAAAAAAACACCCAGGAATGCAAAAGAGAAAAAGGAATAAAAAAAAATTGAGGATAGTGTAAGGAGCCTCTTTATCCTCACCCAACGACATGCTTATTGATTTTAAAGAGAAGGGCAGGGACGGAGAGAGAGAGGGAGAAAAACATCAATGTGAGAGAGAAACATTGATCGATTGTATCACATATGTGTCCTGACCAGGGAGTGAAACCACAACATAGGTATGTGCCTTGACTGAATATAAACTGCGATCATTCAGTTTATAGGACGATGTTTCAACCAACTGAGCAACACCAGCTAGGGTGAAAACCTACTTGAAAAAATAATGACAAAGAAATTCCCTTACTTAGTGAAGGAAATAGATGTACAAGTCCAGGAAGTGCAGAGAATCTCAAAAGATGAACCCAAAGAGAACCACACCAAGACACACCATAACTGAAATGCCAAAGGTTAAAGACAAAAAGAGAATCTTAAAAGCAGCAAGAGAAAAGAAGCTAGTTACAAGAAGCAAGCTCCCATAAGACTGTCAGCTGATTTTTCAGAAGAAACTTTGCTGACCAGGAGGGATTGGCAAGAAATATTCAAAGTGATGAAAAGCGAGGACCTACAACCTAGATTATTCTACCCAGCACAGCTATCATTTAGAATCAAAGGACAGATAAAGAGATTCCCACATAAGAAAAAACTAAAGGAGTTCATTATCATCAAACCAGTATAATATAAAATGTTAAATAATCTTCTTTAAGAAAAAGAAGAAAAAAAGATAAAAACTATAAATAATAAAATGGCAATAAATACATATCTATCAACAATTGAATCTAAAAAAAATAATAAAAGATCCAGCAGAACAGAAAGAGACTCATAGATACAGAGAATATCTTAACAGTCACCAGGTGGGGGGGGTGTTGAAGGGATGCGTGAAAAAGGTGAATGCATTAAGAAGTACAAATTGATTATTACAGAATAATCATGGGGATGTAAAGTACAGCATAGGGAATATAGGCAACAATATTCTAATAACTATGTATGGTGTCAGATGAGTACAAGATTTTGGGATGATCATTTAGCAAGTTATATAATGTCCGGTTACTGGATTTTACACCTGAAACTAATATAATATTGTATGCCAATTGTAACTGAAAAATTTTTTTAAAAGATTAAAGAAAGAAAGAATTAGGGTCTAGTGAGGGAGAAAATATGACACTATTTTGTGGAAACAGGTTGTTAGGATGAACAGGAAATTGAAATTGGGGGCTTTGGTGGTTTTGCTACAAGAAGATGAGCAGCCTTGATACTGCCAAACTTTCTAGAGTGTCTGTGCCGACATGGAGTGTGTCATACAAGGATTCTCAAACTTAAGAAGTTGATGGCTTGTTGAAAATGTAAATTCCAGAGTTCCGATTCCTTGGTTCGGATTTGTAGTCTTACCTGGAGCCCAGGCACCTGCATTTAAACTTGCTCCGAAGTTGACTCTGATATAGACGGTCCATGGGCCATGCTCTGGGAAACACAGATAAAGTCAAAATACTTTTTTAATGATTAAAAGAAAAACATGTTACAAATGCAAACACAAGCACTTCCTCAAAATCACAAGGTTAAATTCCTGGCCCCTGCAGAACCCCCTTTTTGATCACACCCTCAACCTTCTACCCATCCCTGCAACCTGAGGTCTTGCCCCTCTCCTTTTATGGGGCTTCCCAAGCCCACAGCTATTTAGATGGTAAGGAGGGCCCTGTATGAACCCAAAAGCTATTTTCTCTCATGCAAACAGTTCTTCTAGAACATTGTGTAACTGTGTTTTTCCATGAAGTGGTAAGAAATAGGGGAATGTGATAGTCCTTTTTCTAGGTTCAGAAAAAAAGAAAACAGTTGACCTGCACTTGAGTCTAAGTTTAATTCTTGTACATACACTGCAACTTTTAAAAAACATTAAAAAAATACTTTCCCCAAGCAGTCAAAATGTAATTACTTATACTAACATTTGCCATGGAATAAATTTAAATGATCAAGGAGCCCTGGTTGGGTTCTCAGTTGGCTGGAGCATTGTTCCATAAACCAAAAGGTAGTGGGTTCGATTCCCAGTCAGTACACATACCAGAGTTGTGGGTTTGAGCCCCAGTCGGGGTGCATATGGGAGGCAACCAATTGATATTTCTTTCTCACATTGAAGTTTCTCTCTCTCTCTCGAATCAATTTAAGAAATTAAAATAAAATAAAACGAACAAAGAAATATCTGCAATAATTGATTGTAAAAGGCTACTCAAGAGGCTGCATAATATACACACAGCAGTTTCCGATTTTAAGAAGGTGGGAGACAGGCGACTTGCCTATCCACCTGGTGCTCAGAATATGTTTACAAGAATAAAGTCCATTTTCTTTTTTTTTTTGTCAAAAGTCATTGACTTTTAATTATTATTTCACATTTATATGCCCAAAGAAATAAATGGTTTGAAGCTTATTTAATTCAATGGCTTTTCCCTGTTGTCTCAAAATTTCAGCTGAAATCTAAAGCTGAGAACAAAAGCTAAGGATACTACAAGTTCTAGGGAGAGAGGTGTTGGACAAGCCTACTCAGGACTTGATACAAGGGGCCAAACGTGATTGTGCGACCCTCAGCCTTTTACCCGTCTTCAGCTTGTCTAAGAGAAGGTTAGAAATTTGGTGGAGGAAAGAGGCTTTCTTTGAAGATCATTCTTAGTTAGGAGAGCGGGCTCTAGACTGTCCTCTAACCCAAGCCAAGAGAAGGAAGTAGCCAGAGAATGCCCCGGAGCAGAGGGTGTGGTATCTGCCACTAGAGGAAAGGGACAGCTCACCTAGTCCCCTGCTAGATGCTCACTGAGGTGCAACAGTTCCCCTACCAGAGCCAGGAAAGCTCTGAGCACAAGAGTTTGGGTACGGACATGGTGATGACAGAGGCTGCCCTGGATGGCGCCCATTGGGCTGATCTTCTAGGTGTTGGTGGGGATGGGAGCGAGGGAGGTTAGCCTGTACACTGGGTTCCAGGGGACCAGGTGGGCACCAGGTAAAGATGCTGGGCACAGGAGAGAGAACTGCATGGAAATTACCTGAAGAGTGCATTAGATAGAGCGGAAGTCTGCATGGGGGTCATGGACAATGTCCTTCAAAGCACCTGCAAATGATCCTCATAAGAAAAAACAAGCCTGCCTTTGGGCTTTTTCAAAGAGAGAGTAGGCATTCAGTGGTCAAAAGAGGTGTTCAAACAGCTGGCTAAGTAATCACATTTTGCCCCTTTTCCTATCATCCTCCTCCCTTTCACCCCTTGCTCCCCATGTGGGAGAGTCAATAGAAACTTGGAGGACAGGGGAGGATGTGGAGTCAGAATAGACCACAGTCCTCTCCTGGTTCCAGGGTCTGAGCCTACGTATGTTAGGCCTGAGCAAAGGAAAGGGAAGAAAGTTTGAACCAGAGGAGAGAGCAAAAGTCTGGCATGATTGGACAGATTTTCTAATTACTGAAAACAATGGTGTTCTAATACTTGGACAGGTAAAGCCAAGGATCTGTCTAAGATACTGTCTGAGGGCAGAGAAAGGATGTTTGATCTTAGTAATAGCAGAAAAACAAAACAAAACAAAAATGCACTTCCTGATTGAATCCTCCTGAGTCCCGCCCATTTATGAAACCAAATACCTTTGCAATGTGCACAGGCAGCAAAGGATAGAAACATGAGTAAGGCTGTTGCCATCAACAAATGACTTGGACAAGTGCAGCGGGATTCCTTATTGAGATATAACATGCCATTTGTTCTCTGCAACTTTTCAGCCTCCCCGGGCTAAGCAGAGAGCTGAGCTCACTGGCTCTTTTGCTTCAGGGAGGTTTGTGTTTCAGAGTAGAAAGAAAAATTACAGGAAGAGAATCTTTCCTTCTAGCTTTTGTGAAAGGCTTTATTTATTTTTTAGTTTTTGAAAATATTAGGTATCCAGTAAAAAGCGGCAGAGGAAAAGAAATATCTTTGAGGGCCAAGAGGGGGAAGAAATTTTCCATAAATGGAAAGGGAATGAAATTCAGTTGGATCCCAGGGCAGCTGGTGCCTGCTCCTCCTTCCAACAACAGGCACAGTAAACAGGAGGACAGAGCTTAGAATGAGCCATGGATAGAGGGCACGTCCCAGCCATTGGGTTCCCTTCAAGGAACTGTGAAGGCTTGGCTAACGAGACCAAGCGATGGGCTAGAAACTAGAGGTTCATAACTCTCACTGTCTGGGCTCAGTGGTACAATTTAGGCACCTTAAATTCTCATTCGTCCCTAGGGCAGATTGAATTCTCCAATAATCTGAAAGTATTTGGACATGGAATCAGATATAATATTGTTTTTTAATTGACATTCATTGACTGTCTGAACTTGTAGTTGAAAATTTATATCCACTCCATGAGGAAAGAAATAGCCAAACTGTTAAATGTCTTGATAAATGCCACAAGAGAGGTATATATTAAGGGGTTCAAGGGAAAGTTTCCCAACAAATCACTGCATGGATTAGATAGGATTTGAGATAAACTTTGCATGATACATAGGATTCCAAATCACAGCAAGGGTGGACAGATGAGTGTAAGGTATCAGTGTCAGCAAATGCAAGGAGATGGAAAAGTCCTGGAGAAACTGTACAGAAACACTTTACTGAAGTTATTCATAGATGATGCTACAAGTGGAGATGTTGCTCCACTGGCAAGGGGAGCTCAGGGATGAGGAATGAAATCGGATGGGGTTTGAATGAGGGTCTGAGGATTTGTATTTATTTTGGCAGCAACAGGAAAACACTGACAGTTTTTAAGTAGTAATGTGACATAGTCAGAGAGGGGCTTTAGAAACACATGAATCCAGCAGAGATATATGGGATGGGTGGAAGGAGAAAGTGATTGAGATGGGATGGGTAGAAGCGGGAGGTTACTGCCAGAATCTAGGTGAAAGGTCATGAAGGGAGGGGACCTTCCATTGTCGGAAAGGCTGTGCAAGGTATCCAGGAGGTAGATCTTAGGTCTGTTGGGTGTGAGACAAGAGAGACTTTGAGGCATCAAGCCCAACTGACAGGAAATATCATAATGCTATCATAAAAATGGGAAAGAGTGGAAGAGAGGCTGGTTTACAATGGACAAGTTCTAAACTTAAATTAGTTTAGCCTGCTGTATGGATTCACAACTCGGTGGTGATGTCGGGAGAGAGTCAGGAGGGCCTTAACAGCAAAGCTGCCCATCCCCCTTCGAGGGTGTCTCAGAATGATCTGGGGACGCAGCAGGAGGAGCTGGGCTGTGGCAATCAGGCATGGAAAACTGAAGTGTGGAGAAGGGAAAAAAAATAAATGTGGCTCGATCCAAATCCTGGACCAGAAAAGAGCTGGTTTTAAAGAATGTCTGGTTTACTTGGGACTCCCCCTCATTTTCCCCAGTGTTCCCTTTCACCCTGGGCCCCCACATCTTTCCGAGCACCTTTCAGGCTTCCTGTCCCATGGACTTTTCTCATAGATGGGATCAATACACACCTGAGACCCAAACAGACTTCCTGAGTGTGGAGAAGCTCTGCCTCTTTTAACTTGGTGGACCTGGGGAGCATTTCATTAACCCACTTGGTCTCAGTTTCATTACCCCCTCCCCGACTGTTTTAATAATAAACTATGAATAAAAATGAAATTAGTAGAGTTTTTCTTGTACAGAAGAAATGAGAGAATACATAATAAAGCCCCCGACAGAGTGCCTAATGAACATTAACACTCAACAAACATTGCCCCCTCCCTGCTCTTGTGCCCTGCATCTGCCAGTAGTAATTGCAGGCGGAGAAGATGAGGGCCCTGCCGTGGGGCAGCCCTGGATTCCACCAGGAGGATGCATGGAGACCTACTGCCCTATTCAGCTCCACAGACGGCAGCTCCACCCTTTTAATTGCTCCAGCTAAACCCTGAAGTCATCACAGGTGCCTCTCTTGCTCTCACACCCTACACACATCCCTCCACAAGTCCTTCTGGCTTCAGGCTTTACCGTCAAAATGGATCCGGAACCCGGTAGCTTCTCAGCACCTCTGCAGGAGCTACACACCCGTGCACCTGAATCCCTGCCCCGGGTGATTGCGACGCCCTCCTACTTGCTCCCGCAGCCTCTACTCTTTGCCCTTTGTCTCCAGGCTGTTGTCCACACAGCAGCTGCAGTGATCCTTGTAAAATATAAATCAGATGACATTCCTCTTCTGCTCAAGACGCTCCACTGACATGTCAGCTCACTGAAGATCAAATCCTAACACTTGACCGCGGTTGACGTAAACTCACTTCCGGCTCCGCCCTGGTTTCATTTCCTACCTCTGGCCCGGCCCCCTGCCCTCCGCACAGTGTCTGGACAGGCTTGGCCCGTGCTGTTGCCTGTCCTTTGAATGTTCTTCTGAGATGCTGTGCAGTTCCCTTCAAGTCTCTGAGACATCTCCCAATCTCTTAAAAAAAAAAAAAGGAAAAAGGAAAGAAAAAAAACCTTCATATCTTATTTCATCAGAAAAAACTTCTCTCTTCCCCCTTAGACAAAAGAACAACCTCTCCCTACCCCTTTACTCTTTTCTATTATCCTGGTTTATTTTATCCTTCATAGCATTTACCATCACCTGCATTATACATTTACTCATGTAGTTGTTTTGCAAAAATCTCTTTCAACTAGACCATTAGCTCTACGAGCAGAGAGGTTCATTTCTTCTCCCTCCGCTTTCGCATTCCCAGTGCCTGGATGAACACGGCACCTCATTTCCGAAGAGTATCCCTAGATATACTTCTCAACCAGCCCCTCCAGAAATGCTCTCTCCCTAGTTTTTCCGCAAGGCATGTTGGTTTCTCTTCATCATATAGCTTTTGATTAATGTCTTCTCAGACAACGCGAAGGTGGTTTCAGCCCGCTGGCCCTAGTCTCTGTCACAGCACAGATATCCCGCACTATCCGAAAGTCCGCCTTCCACCACTTTGCTTTTAGAGAAGACCTACGTTATTACCTGGTTTTGCTAACTGAAAGAAATCCAAAGCTGATTTTTGCTTTTACAAAAAGCGAGGAAAGGTGAAAATAGCATTCAACTTTGTTTTGCAATTAGCTGTTAGGGAGGTAGGGCACACGGGGTTGGGGCGGGGGGCGGATGCAGCAAGGATGGCTCCCCTAAACTCCTTCCCAGGGACCACGCTCAGCATCTCAGCATCCAGCCCCTGTGGCTCAGAACTGTGTTGGGCGTTCGTGCTTTATCTCAATTTATTTTGTGCATCTGTTAGCAACACATGCCCTAAGGTATCAGAAAAGCCCAAGAGAGCTCATACGGGTGTTATGCTTAGCATAAAACTGGACATAATTAAACATATTTGGGATAATTTGGTAGGTTATATTTTGGGTCTGGGGACGCTAAAAATATTTCATATAAATTAATGGTAATTGCTTTTTCACCTTTTTGCCATTTTGGGTTATGAAAGGTTTCATAGGAATGTTCTACTTTCGGATAGCACTGGTAACCTGTACCTACTTCTTTCCGTACAATCCTTTAGGATTAGCAATTTCTATTTTAGTGGTCCGTTTACTCTTTTCATGCCTGTCTCCCCACTGGCATGTGAGCCCTGTGAGGGCTGGAGCTGGTCGCCTTCACTCAGGCCACGTACTTTGACATAGTGGCTTACACACAGGAAATTCTTAACAAACTACTGTTAGTTGAATGGTGAATGAATGCATGTGAAAGTAGTGGGAAAGGAGAAACTCCTGTTTCAAACGATCAAAAGATAGTCTGGCTGTAGATGCTTCCAGCTTCCTAAGAGGTGGCGTATTTCTTATTAAGAGAGAATAGACTTTTATATGGCTCCCTTCCAGGTTAAGGAGATTGGTAAGTCAGAGACTTTGATCTCGTTCAAGGAAATACTCATTTCTCGGCTTCTATGGGTCCTCTGTGCTACTGAAGGGCAGAATGGCCTTTTGTTTAGAAAAGCGCCTTAATGAGGTTAAGGATTTACCAAGGGAGTCTTTCAAGAGCTCAGAGCAGTGAAGTAGAGAATAAAACTGTTTTACATTAAAATGAGTAGTATTTTAGCTTGCTAGGGCTGCCATAAGGTAGTAAAACAGGCTGGGTGGCTTAAACAACAGAAATGTATTTTCTCACAGTTCTGGAGGTTAGGAGTCCAAGATCAAGGTGTTGGTAGGGTTGATTTCTTCTGAGGCCTCTGCCTTTGGCTTGTAGTTTGCCACCTTCTCTCTCTGTCTTCCCATGGTCTTTCCTCTGTTTGTGTGTCCTAATCCCCACTACTTTTAAGGATGCCATTCATATTGGATTAGGGCCCACTTTAATGACCTCATTTTAACTTAATTACCCCTTTAAAAGACTCTGTCTCCTTCTGAGACTGGCTTATTTCACTTAGCACGATGTCCCTAGGTTTATTCGGATGAACCTGGATTTGGCAGTTGCATATCGTAGGATTTCCTTTTCTTTCAAGGCTGAATGGTTTCTTTTTGTGTGTGTGTTTATGTATATATATTCTCACCAATAACATAAGTTTCAATTTCACCACATCCTTAGGAACACTTGTTTGTTGTCTTTTTTTGGTGTTGTCTTTTGTTTTTCTTTTTTCTTTAATAATAGCTATCTTAACATGTGTGAGGTGATATCTCATTTTGACCCCACTTATTTAAAATATCTAAAATATTTTCAAAGATGCAGAGAGTAGAATGGTCGTTACTAGGGGCTGGCAGAGCAGAAAATCTGGATTTGTTGTTCAATGGATGTAAAGTTTCAGTCATTAAGATGAGTAAGTTCTAGAGATCTGCTATACAACATAGTGCCTATAATGAACAGCACTCTGTTATACACTGAAAACTGTTGGCAGGGTAGAATTCCAGTTACATGCTTACTACACGCTCGCAAGGAGGGGAGCAGGAGGAAACTTTGGGAGGTGATCAATATATTTATTACTCAATTGTGGTGATAGTTTCATGTGTGCATGCATATGTTCAAACCCATCAAATTGTATAAAGATGTGCCGTTTTTTTGTATATCGACTGCGAAAGGGCCTATCTCCAAATACAGTCACAATCAGAGGTACTTGGGAAATTACATACGAATTTTTCAGGGGGAGGTAACACAATCCAGTCCTCATCAAACAAGTATCAGATAGAGGATGGGAAATTAACACTAGCAGACAGAGGAGGGAACGCCGAAGCCCCGCCCCATGGAGGGAGGCCAGGGATCCTGAGGAGGGAGACAGACAAGGTAGTAGAGCCCACGAGGTGTCTGTCTCCTCCCAGAGGAATACAGTTGGGTTGGGCATATGTCCACCCAGCTAAAGCTGCATTTTCTAGTCACACTGGGGCTAGGTGTGGTCACACGCAACGGAATGTGAGTGAAAGTGAGGGATAGAATGTCTGTTCTTAGAAACAATCTGATCACCCTGCATTTCCACTCTGTGAATGGGATCATGGACTCGTCAGCAGCCCAGCTCTGACTGTGCAGCCAAGGATAGGCCCTGGCGGAGGCAGGGAGACAAATGTAAGGAGCTTGGGTCTCTGCATAGCCATGTGGAGTCATCCCAGCCACCGACCATTCCCCTCAAGGTTGTTATGTTAGAGTGAAATAAATGTCTGCATTGTTAGTCCCTGTATTTTGGTGACTATATTATCACAGTCCTGCCATTTACCCTAAGTAACACAGATAGAAAAATATCTTCCATGGCCCCATGAT
Organism: Mormoops blainvillei; assembly: GCA_004026545.1. NCBI lineage: Eukaryota > Metazoa > Chordata > Mammalia > Chiroptera > Mormoopidae > Mormoops > Mormoops blainvillei. Next base: position 55,540 of record PVJD01007504.1, read on the forward strand.
TAAGGTATTAAAAAAAAAAAAACTCTTGCTATGAAAACTTTACAACTTAAAAATAACCAAAATGGTATAATTAACTCACTGTAACCATATAGTTTATTTATTTATTTATTTATTTTTGTTTTGTTTTTGTTTTTTTTTAATCCTCACCCTAGGACACACTTACTGACTTTAGAGATGGGGATAGGGAGGAAGAGAGAGAGAGACATCAGTGAGAGAGAAAAGTTGACCAGTTGCCTTTAATACGCCCTTTGAGCAGGGACCGAACCCACCCCTCAGGCATGTGCCGTGAGTGGGAGTTGAACCATCGACCTTTCGGTTTGCAGGATGAGGCCCAACCACCTGAGTCACACCAGCTATGACATAACCATCTAGTTTTAGACTTTACTAACTTTTCACCACATTTACTTCATCTGTTTTTTTAAAAAGAAGTTTTAAGAAGAGGCATTTTATTTTAAATTATCTGCTAAACTGCTCAGCATTGTAAAACTATTGATTGTTTCAAAGATTTTAGTAGATGTCTGCTACATGTGAACTTCTTGCATTGATGGAAAAAAAATCAGAGAAATATGTGTGTCTGCCCCTTGTAAGGTGTCTGTACATGAAAAGAGGAGTGTGGGGGGTGGGGAAGAGAGGAGAGGGGAAGAGAAGGACCACAGGAAGTGGAATGTGAGGTGGATTGAGAGTTTAGTGGGGTCAGGAAATCTGAGCACAACAATGGAAGCAGCTTGGGTTTGCAGAAATCTTGGGAAAAGCACTGAACTCTCCACAGAATGTAGGATACGGACTCAGCATTTTTACTTAAACATTAAATATATAAGCAACTCCATAGACTAGAGGACTTAGGGGCATCCAGATGACAGCCGACGTGCATTTACTATATACGTGCATGAAGAGATGGATGAAAGAGTGGACCTGATACTGCACTCCTGAGTAGAATGGCAGCTGTGCTATTCAAACCCCAGAGGGCCATCCTGGACCAGGAGGAAGGCGAAACACGCTGGGCACACCTGTGTGACCCCTCTCAGTTTCTGACCCTTAATCTAGAATTTTAACTGGCACTCCTTCACCGGCCCTGTACTGAGCCTTTATTTGGCTTTGTCTTTGCAATTACTGACTCCCACTTAGTCTCCACCTCTCTCACAGTGGTGAAGGGGGATGCTACCTCAGAGGCTGCAGTGAGGTGTTTAATTTGCTATATTTGGCCATTTTTTTTTCTCCCAGTAAAAAGTACACACATCCAGTGTGCGCTCTGAGGAGCAATCCCACCAGATCATGAGAATTTTGATTTCTCGATCCCTTTCCAAACCAAAAGTGAATCATGTTTCCTGATACAAAAAGTCAGAATGAAATATCCAAACATAAGGACCATGTGTTAAAGAGGCAGATAGGGGCCAGATAAGAGGAGTACTTGTTTTTAAGTAATTTTCTTCATGATTTTCAACCTTTCCTAATTGGGGTACAAGTCCATGTTCAGATAATCTGTTTTGTCTGATTTTGAAATATTAAACCTATTTCCTCCTCCTATAGAAACCCTCGTTCCTGAGACAGCACTCCATCTGCACATACATCTCAAGGCAGGTGTGTGTGTGTATGTGCACGCGCGTGTGCCAAGGCTTGTGATAGAGTTTCCCAATGAGCCTGGATGAATTGCCTGAGTTAAAATAAGTGGAGAAGCCCTGGCCAGGTGGCTCAGTTGGTTGGAGTGCTGTCCCACACACCAAAAGACTGCGGGTTCGATCCCTGGTCAGGGCACATCCTTAGGTTGCGAGCTCGATCCCCAGTTAGGGCACATGTAGGAGGCAACCGATCGATGTTTCTTTCTCTCTCTTTCCCACCCCCTCTCTTTGTCTCTCTTTAAAATCAATAAACATATCCTCAGGTGAGTATTTTAAACAATAATAATTAAATTAAATTAATAAGAAAAACTAGAAATTTAGACAGTTACTGTATTGTCGCAAAGCCCACAAAATTGGTTTGGGGGACTGTATGGAAAAACAAGCATAATTTTAGTTTGGCAGCAGTTTATAGTGTCATATGTGGCAGGAAATTTCTCAAATTTGGTTATTCAAATCTCGTTTCTATTTTAACCAGTCTGGAGATCCTGTGTAGAGAATCAGATTGTACAGATAAAATTCTTGGCAGAATCTCCAGAGAAAGTACTCTTCCAAGAGAATCCTATCTGATTCTACAGTGGTCTGTTTCTTTTATTGTTCTTGACTATTTTGCAGGTATGTCAAAATTAAAGTTAACTTGTGGAAGGCTGATAGTGATGCAACTACCCACTCTTAGAATTACAGATGAATGTTGGCCAGTGAAGGTGCTTCAGTTTCCAAACTATGTAAGAGGCCAGTTATGCATTGGTCAGCAAATCCAATTCAGAATTCCTGATTGCCTAGATATGTGTTTTTCCTTTGGAGTCTCCTTTGACTCAGTTTTCACTTCTTACTGGTTTCCTCAATAAATAGTGGGTGAAATTTTAAAAAAATCTTTGACATGTTTATTTTATATTTGTATGCATCACAATTTTTAAAAAATCACCTTTTAGCATCCTGATTCTCCAGCCACGTAGTTCATCCCCAAAAGTACAGTTGGCAAGGGGCGAGGAGAGGATCCGAGGTTTCTGACTGTATATTTACCTGGAAGAGACTAGTTGAATGAGTTGCTTATAGGAGCAAGATAATATTTACCCTCAGTCCTGGACACGGAGGCTCTAAGTTGGGGTTTATTTCAGTATAGAGTTAAAAATACATTGCATGTTTGCAAAGGCAAATCTGAGGACTGCTGTTATTCTCTCTTTGTTTTTAATCCTACATTTTAATTCGTTCACTTACATAACAACAACAAAAAAAGGTAATAACAGGTGTTGTGATGGCCTTAGAGAAACAGGATAGAAAAACAAATACCATTAGATATCTCTCGCCCTTACCCCCAGCACTTATCTCTTTACCTGTTCACTTGTTAATTTTATTCTCCCAGGCTGCCTTCTCTACAAGTTCTGACCTACTGTCTGCTAGCATCTCAGTGTCTCTTACTCATATCCTTTGTGGAAAAAAACAAAGGCACATTAGCATAAGTCTTTTTTCAAAACTGTCGACCGGAGTAGTGTTCTAACTTGGGAAGGAGGGTGGAAATTTTTATAGGGCTTCAGCAGGCAGGGTCAGCTGAAGTTCAGCTAGTTTCAAGAATATTTGTTCAAAGATGGTTCTCGGGAAAGGGAGGAATAATTCTAACAAAATGGCCACCATTGTTCAGACCATTTGGATTTACCAAGAGGAGTGGGAGGAATCTTGAGGGCCTGAGGTCATGTGCAGGTGAGGACGTGCAGGTGAGGATGCAAAGCCACAGTGGACAAGGACATGGAGGCCCTCTCTTTCCTCCTGCCAGGTGAACAGCTCAACCTTGCCTTTAGGGGACACTGCTTAGGAAGGCCCACTCAGAGGACTTTTTACCTAATAAATATGAAGAGTAAACCCAGCAGCAGAGAAGAAAGCTTCTTCTTAGCGTAGCCCCCAGCTAGAACCAGTGAAAGGCTGTTTTGTTGTATTAAAGACAAACACTGACACAGCCCTAATACCCAGATTTCTTTTTCTGAAACCCTTAGAACTTTCTGAATGATCACTATGGTCGCGTAGGGAAGATAAGTTTGGTTGTAATAAACATCTGAATATTGGCCGTGCTCCGTGCCTCTTCATTCATTTGTGTATGCAATTTTTAGCAGCAAAAACCCTTTCAAGTGTCCAATGCCCATTACCCCTCCTTCTTATAAAAATAAGAGAGGTCTGCCCAGTGAAAAAATTATGTTACTGGTGAAAATATTACGATCGAAAGGAAGGAAATATCTGTCCTTATTATTTATATTTTGCTAGAAGAACAACTTGGTTACATACTATGGACTTTAAAGTCAAAAGCTCCGGAATTTGAATCCTGACTCCACACTTACTTGCTCCATGACCTTGAACAACTACTCGACCTCAGTAAGTCCCAGTTTTCTTATTTGGAAAATGAAAAATAACACCTACCTAAAAATGTAAAAGAACTACGTGTGTAAATAACACACCATTGTATATGGAACATATTAATATTCAATAATGATTAGTTTTTTATGATGATGAAGATGATGATAATGATGAAGGTACCAAAACATACTCATCCCCACTCCACTACTATTTTTAAAATAGAATTTCAGGATTAGAAGGGACCTCGCAGATGACATCAGCCAGTGGCCAAGCCTCTCTAAAGAGACTTCAATTGCTCCAGGGCCAGGAAGGAGGAGAGCAAGGTGGGGATTGGTGGATGGAGCAGAGTAAGCCTTTGTCCTGAGAAAGAGGGCAAGAGATCCAGGGAGTTGGGGACAACAGAATTCTCATTTTAGAGAACTAGGCCCGGGCTTTGTCTTTTAGTGTGTGTCTGTGTGTCTGTGTGTATCCACATGTATGTGGATCTGTGTATGTTCATGAGATGTGATGATTAAGCAGTATGTGACATCAAGGAATTATCAACATTGACACTGATTACAGATGCTAGTGAATTAGCAATGTACAAAGGAGAAATGAGATTTGGTTTAGCTATGAAAAAGTAGTACCAATCACAGTCATTTACATGAGCCCCTTACCATTTATGCTTAATTACCACACAGCACAGTCACAGTCATGTGCATCATTAAATATGTGCCCAGTTAACTTTTATTTGTCTTGACTGAGTCATCATCTCTGCTCTGCTAAGACACCTGCTCAGAGACACACTGCTTGAAGTCCATGCAACTTCTGAGGCTATGGAGGAAGACCTGACTCCCCGGAGCCCAGAACAGGTTGCCAGATTGTACTGACAGTTACTCTAGTTTGAGAAGACAGTCCTCTCAGTCATAATCCAGATGCAAGGGAAGGGGCCACACAAAGGACCTGAGGTCTCTCCTCCTTTTTCTTTCTACCGGAAGGTCCTCAGGGGGTCCAAGGGGTTCACCCCCCCACAGCTGAAGGGGCACACAGCTAAGGGGACACACACACACACACACACACACACAGCAAGAGAGAGTGACCAAGAGATACAAAGAGAAACAGAGAAAGACATGCAGACCAAGAGGCAAGGAGAGGGTCAGAAAGAGACAGATTCAGAGAAGCAGACGGGGCGGAGACAGAGAGGCAAGTAGACAGAGATGGTGTAAGAAGTGGGGCAGAGACAAAGGCAGAGTCAGCTCAGTAAGGAGAGGACACACGGAGGCCTTCACAACAACGGTGCCGATGTTTTCCTCTGGTACTTCTTGAGACAAAAATATTTCTCACGGACAGACCCAGCCAAATTTACGGCCCCTCGTTGTCTTGGATGAAAAGGAAACAGGAAGAGGAGGATAAAAAAGAAAAGGGGAGCTAGGGAGAAGAGACGGAGATAGAACAACAGAAAGAGATGAGAAAAGACAGACGAGCCAAGGAAAGAGAAGAGGGATGTGAGGGGTTAGTAAGTCTGCTGGACCCTTGGTCAGTACCCATCTAGTTAAAGGCTGTGGTGACAGAGAAACATGCGGGACGCACTCGTATTTCCTTTTTCTTGTTAAGCTCCAAGTCCTTAATGTTATTTACTGGCACCTACCATGTACCTTAAAGCAGGCTAAGTGCTTTTATGTCCATTGACTTATTTAGTCCTCAAAATGACACTATCTGGCAAATACTATCAGAATGCCCATATTATGGAAAAGGCACACAACTTGATCAAAGTCATCCGAGTGGTGAGATTCAAATCCTGCTTTTTGGCTCCAGGTCCTGTGTTCTAAACAATAATATATCATCAGCAAAGCCAGTTATGTCATAAATAATAGTTAAGGGGAGCACTTCCAGTCAAGATGATGGCATAGGTAAACACAGCTCACCTTCTCACACAACCACATCAAAATTACAACTAAACTGTAGAACAACCATTGCTCAGACTCATCAGACATCAAGTTGAATGGAAGTCTGACAACTACAGCATTTTAAAAAATTACATCCATCCAGGCTGGTCGGAGGGTGCAGACACAGCATAGCTGGTCCCACAACCATGTGTGGTGGATAAAAATTCAGGAGGGATATCTTGGGAGCGAGGAGCCCCAGCCCCACACCAGGCCCCACAGCCCAGGTTTCCAGTGCCAGAAAGATAAGAAGCTAAGACCCCATAACTTCTGGCTGGAAAAACCAACAAGAATTGAGTCAGTGGAAGAAATTTCTGGAGTCCCAAGCAGTTCCTCTTAAAAACTCGGACATAGACTTACTCAGACTCACTTGCTCTGAGCTCGAGCACCAAGGGAGCAGCTTGAAAGCCACCAGTGGCACACAGGGAGGAAGTGAAGGGTCTGGAATCAAGGTGGGAGCTGGGGGACAGTTTTCTCCCAGACAAAAAAGTGGACAGAGGCCGATGTCCCTTTTCTGAACCCCCCGCCCCCCACCAGAACCACAGAGCCGGCAAGCAGGTGCCATATCTGAGACCCATGAACCTGGCTAACACTGTTTGCTCTGCCCTGGGGATCCCCTGAGACTCTGTCCCACCCTACTTATGTGCCCACCCAAGCTGTTAACAGTGATTTTTCCATATGAAGAGTTGGTCTCGATTCATGGAAAATTTAGGAACTTCCTAAATCCTCTCCAACAAGCAACAGACAGCCTCAGTGAGCCCCCAGCCCCTGTACCGCTTGCTAAGTGGCCCCGGGCCCAGCGCCAGCAGCAGCCAGCCTGGATTCATAGCGTGGCTTTGCCTGGGAATCTCCAAACCCAGCTCAAGGAGCAGCCATCTCAGATTGCTTTCTAGCTCAGGAAGGGTGGCCCTGAGCAAAACGCAGATCGGGGCTGACCTTGGCCTGCACCACCCAGGAAACCCCAGGGCCTGTGCACCCAGTGGACAGCTACGGACTACATTGGAACACCACTACCCTGCCCCTGTACAGCTGATCCTCCACGGAGGGCGGAGCTTGTTGGTCAGTGGTCACAGTCAGTCCTTGCAGCTTGTTGACCTGCCAACAGTAGTCAAGGCTAAACTTCAAGAGGAGAGTATACTCGGCCCACATGAAGAGTGCACCTCGAGTACCCAGGTTGGGTGATGGGGGAGGCTGTGCCACTGGACCCTATAGGACGCCATGTTGCTGAGACAAGGAGTCATAGCAGCTCTACATAATACATAGAAACAAAGACAGGTAGGCTGTCAAAATGAGGAGACAAGGAAACATGGCCAAATGAAAAAACATATCAAGCTCCAAAAAAAAGAACTAAACACAATGGCGATAAGCAATCTACCAGATGTAGAATTCAAAACACTGGTTTAAGGATGCTCAAGGAACTTAGTGAGGACCTCAACAGCATAAAAAGATCCAGTCAGAAATGAAGGATACACTAATTGAAATAAAGAATAATTTACAGGGAAACAACAGGATAATGAATGAAGCTGAGACTCAAATCAATGATTTGGAACATAAGGAAGGAAAGAACAACCAATTGGAACAAGAAGAAGAAAAAAGAATCCCCTGAAAAAAATAATGAGGATCATGTAAGCAGCCTCTGGGACAAATTTAAGAGGTCCAACATTCACATCATAGGGGTGCCAGAAGGAGAAGAGAAAGAACAAGAAATTGGAAATCTATTTGATAAAATAATGAAAGAAAACTTCCCTAATTTGGTGAAGGAAATAGACATGCATGTCCAGGAAGCACAGAGTCCCAAACAAGATGGATGTAAAGAGGCCCACTCCAAGACATATCATAATTGAAATGCCAAAGGATAAATATAAAGAGAGGACTGTAAAAGCAGTAAGAGAAAAGTGGTTACTTCCCTACAGGGGAGTTCCCATAAGACTGTCAGCTGATTTCTCAAAAGAAACTTTGAAGGCTAGAAGGGACTGGCAAAAAATATTCAAAGTCATGAAAAGCAGGGACCTACAGCCAAGATTGCTCTACCCAGAAAAACTATCATTTAGAATCAAAGGGCAGATAAAAAGCTTCCCAGACAAGAAAAAACTAAAGGAGTTCATTATCACCAAACTGTTATTATATGAAATGTTAAAGGAACTTATCTAAGAAAAAGAAGATCAAAACTATGAACAATAAAATGCAAAACAAAAACAAACAAACAAACAAAAAAAAACCCCAACAAATCTAACAACAATTAAATCTAAAAAACAAACTAAGCAAACAAGAGCAGGGACAGAATCATGGATACAGAGAGTGTTTTGATGGTTCTCAGAGGGAAGGGTGGTGTGGGGAAAGGGGTGAAGAGGTGAGGGGGTTAAGAAGCACCAATAGATGGTCACTGGGGATGTAAAGTATAGTATAGGAAATGGAGCAGCCAAAGAACTTAAACTCATGACCCATGGACATGAATAATGGTATGGGGATTGCCAAAGAGAGAGAAAGGTTCTGATTGGAGGGGAGTAGAGGGGGAAAAATTGGGACAACAGTAATAGCATAATCAATAAAATATAATAAAAAATAATACATAGTAGTTAAGGGATACATGATTTTTTTTTCTTTTTTCTTTTTCTTTTTTCTCCCCTTTATTCCCCCTCCACCCTGCTCCTGCACTCCCACCAGCATTCCCACCACTCCTTAGTTCATGCCCATGGGTCCATAAGTTCATTGGCTTCTCCACTTCCTATACTATTCTTAACCACCCACTGTCTATTTTGTACTTACTATTTATGCTTCTTATTCCCTGTACCTTTTCTCCCTTTCTCCCCCCACCGCTCCCCATTGATAACCCTCCATGTGATCTCCATTTCTGTGATTTTGTTCCTGTTCTACTTGTTTGCTTAGTTTGTTTTTGTTTTTAGCCTCATTTGTTGAGAGTTATGAGTTTGTTGTCATTTTACAATTCATAGTTTTGATCTTCTTTTTCTTAGATAAGTCCCTTTAACATTAAATATAATAAGGGCTTGGTGATGATGAACTCCTTTAACTTTGCCTTATCTGGGAAACAGTTTAGCTGCCCTTCCAATCTCAATGATAGCTTTGCTGGATAGAGTAATCTTGGATGTAGGTCCTTGACTTTCATGACTTTGAATACTTCTTTCTAGCTCCTTCTTGCCCGTGAGGTTTCTTTTGAAAAATCAGCTGACAGTCTTATGGGAACTCCTTTATAGGTAACTGTCTCCTTTTCTCTTGCTTCTTTTAAGATTCTCTCCTTATCTTTAATCTTGGATAATGTAATGATGATGTGCTTTGGTGTGTACTACCTTGGGTCCAACTTCTTTGGGACTCCCTGAGCTTCCTGGACTTTCTGGAAGTCTATTTCCTTTGCCAGACTGGGTAAGTTCTCCATTATTTTTTCAAATGTGTTTTCAATTTCTTGCTCTTCCTCTTCTCCTTCTGGTACCCCTATGATTTGGATGTTGGCACATTTCAAGTTGTCCCAGAGGTTCCTAAGCCTCTTCTCATTTTTTTGAATTCTTATTTCTTCATTCTGTTCTGGTTAAATGTATATTTCTGCCTTCTACTCCAAATCATTGATTTGAGTCCCAGTTTTCTTCCCTTCACTGTTGGTTCCCTGTATATTTTGCTTTATTTCACTTTGCATAGCCTTCACTTTTTCCTCTATTTTGTGACCATACTCAACCATTTCTGTATCCTGATTTCTAGTGTTTTGAACTCTGCTTCTACTAGGTTGGTTATCTCTTCATCAGTTAGTTTTATTTTTGGAGCTTTGATCTGTTCTTTCGTTTGGGCCATATTTTTTGTCTCTGGCACACCTATTATGTTGTAAGGGTTGGAGCCTTAGGTATTCTCCAGGGCCGGGCAACCCACATGTTGCTTTGTGGCCCTGTCTGTCGGGGAGGGTTCTGAGAGGGAACAATGCCAGTTAGTGGGCTCTCACCACTTTCTGTCACTTCCCCTGCTACCCACAAGCAAATTGGGCCCTTTTGGTGCTGGTTCCTGGGTGGGTGGTTTGTGTACATTTTAGGACCCTAAGGTCTCCTCCAGTGAACTCTCCCATGAGGTCGGGAGTTTGTCCCACTGCCACAACCTTTATAGCTTTTTATAGCCAGAAGTTTTGAAGCTTTCTTTTCCTGCACTGGAACCCTGGGGTGTGTGGTCTGTCTCATTCCCCTGTTCTTCCTGGTTTATATGGCTGCAAATGTGGGACCACCAGCTGCCGTCTCCACCGCCCTGTCCTCCAGCCACCGCCTTGCCGCGTCCCCACTGCCCCGGCTTCTCATCTCCGTCTCTGTTCCTCCTGCCAGTCTGGATGAATGTTTCTTCTTTAACTCCTTGGTGGTTGGACTTCCATATAGTTCGATTTTCTGGCAGTTCTGGTTGCTTTTGTTTTTTTAATTTGTCGTTGTCCTACTTTTGGTTGTGCGAGGAGGCAAAGTATATCTACCTATGCCTCCATCTTGGCCAGAAGTCTGGGATACATAATTTAAAAGCATCCTTGCTTGATTATAATTTATTTCAAGGTAACTCAAAATTCAAGTTGATCAACATTCCCAGAATACAACATCGTCATTTCATGAAGGCTTTAAGGCCTTGTCACCTTAGCAAGAGAAGCAGGGGCAGAATTGTAGTGTTGAAATTGACAAAGGAATAGAAGCCTCCAGGGCTTAGCTACTTCATGGCTGTTACACACTGAGACAGGCAGATTCCAATGTTCCTCCTCTGTGGGTCCCATTTGCTGCAGTGAGTTTGTGTTCTGCAGCTTTTCTGCTAAGAGACCTTAAAAGGACAGGAATTTGGTTCCTCAGTGACTCCAATTTCCCCTGTTAATAAAGAATGATAATTAAAAAAATAATAATGTGGTTGTCATCCTTGCAGATTAATTGGGTAATTAATTTTAGCTAAGTGCTTCTGAAATATAAAGTGCATGGTACATCTTAAGGATTGATGGCCCTGTGTCCTCGCTAGGCCTGGAGGACGGAGATCTGCTTGTGAATGCCCTGGTCAGGGCCGACTCTCACTAGGCCACACCAACCCCTCGGGGAGCTCACTGGGAAGGCCGATGACAGTCAGGGTCATGTTTACTCCCACGACTGAAACTCTGAGCACAGAACTGTAAATCTAAAAGACCTGAGAAGAAAGACTTCAGCTTCCTGGTAGCTCCACTGCAAGACATCCAGGGGCCATGCTGATCTTTCTGGGTGGGGAATCAATTTTGGGCTGGTGGTGATGCAAAGGGTTTCTTATGTCCACGGAATGCTTTGCCAACACAAGGACCTCGGGGACAATGGTGCAGCTGAAGCCCGTGCTTCCTTTCTGTAGGTGCTGGTTTTTGAACATATTGACAACTAACATGTTTTTGAAAGGGCAACAAGGTGACAGGATTGAGTTAGTGATTAAAAACATGAACTTTGAAGTCATCCAGCCTGGGTTTGAATCTGGCATAACTTTACTAGCTACATGTTCATAGCTTTAACTATTACTTACTTCTATGTAGATAACTCCTAAATTCAACTTAGATTTATTGTATAAAAATAACTACATTAAAACCTCTAAAGGACTCAGTGACTGTCGTAGACTGAGCCAAAAAGATGTGTCTACATTCTAATCCCCAGAATCTCTAAATATTAGTTTATGTAGCAAAAACAAACAAAGAAAAAACACAACTTATATGGCAAATGGTGTGATGACTTGAAGGAAGTACTTATCCAGGATTACCCATGTGGGCTCTAAATCCAATGACAAGTGTCCTTATAAGAATCACTCAGAGGGCTCAGGGAAATTTGACAGAGAGAAGAGGAGGAGGCGACCATGAAGGCAAAGATGGCAATACTGTGGCCACGAACCAGAGAACTCCTGGAGCCACCAGAGGCTGGACGAAGCAGGAGACGGACTCTCCCCTACAGTCTTTGGAGGGGACACAGGTATACTGACACCTTGATTTCAGACTTCTGACCTCCAGAACTATGAGAGAATAAATTTGTTATTTTAAGCCACCCAGTTGGTGGTAATTTGTTACAGCAGACACAGGAAACTGATACCTGGCTAACTGGGTACCTGTACGGTAGTAAGTGACAAGGCAGGGCCTGACATGGTTGCCAGCTTCTGGTTCGGCCCTTCACCAAGACGGAAGACAGAGGCGCAGTGCTAAGGAGGAAGCTGGTGAATGCCGTTTTGGACATGCTGACTGCTGGAGGAGACCATCTCTCCTGGGTCTCGCTCCCCATATCCTGCTCAGAGTGGCCCTCATTGCTCCTTACCTGGGCCAGCTCGTTTTTGCAGTGAGGAACTTTGAGCGACTCCTTCCAGGACAAGGGGCAGGCTTGCGCACTGTTTGCAATAAAACAGTAGGTTCTTCAAGCCCAGTGTCCCCTTTCTGCCACACAATCCGCTGCATATGAGGCATGTGACCTGGCTCTCTATTTAACCCCTGTGGGACTTAGGTGCAAGGGCACTGATGTCCACATGCTGATGCTCATGCTGCTTGAGCTGTGAGTACTGAGGACCTTTGTCTCTGAACCATGAGCCTTGTTTCTTTTGCCTGCGCCCATACAACAGTAATAGGCTAACTTTCCGGTTTGAATGTAGAGTAAAATCAACCTCAACCAGACCCGAGCTGAGGGTCTGTGGGTCCTTCTGGAAATGCCCAACAGGAGTGGAATAAATGAGTCTGCAGCTCGCCAGAGACATTTGGGCTAGAGATAACAGATTTGGAAATCATCATGTGGGAAGTCACAGTCAAAGCTATGAATGTGAATCATGTCACCCAGGAAAATTTTATGAAGTGGGAAGGGAAAGGAAGAGAGAGGGAGGTAAGGAAAGAAACCCGGGGAACACTGGTATTTACGGGGTAAGGAGGAGGAGGACTAAAAAACTAGATGAGAATGATGCAAATATTTTCCTACTTCATCTCCGAATCTCAGTAATCTTTTACTTATTATCTTTGACTCCCCTGCCTTCTTCTGCATCTAACTGGTTGTTGATTCTAGTTAAACTTGGAATCAGACTTTGCCCCACACCCATCCGTTCTTTCCGTTCCTAGCTGACGTTCTACCTTAGACTCCACATCTATTGCATAAATTCTTTGCAATAACCTCTTAATTGCTCTCTTTGCTTCTGTTATACCAGACAATCCATCCTACACAGTGCTACCAGATTACTTTTCTTAAAATATCACGTGGATTGACTCATTCTCCCTGGTTGGAAATAGTCCCCAGTCCCCAGTATGTCTGAGATCCCTATTTCTTCCACTCCCTTTGACCCAGACTCTTATCACAGAACAAGAATTGGCATTAGAAGGGATACAATTTAATTGTGAGAGAAAAGTAGCAAAAGAATGGGGGCGGGGAGAAGAATGAAAAGGACGCACTGGGCTGTGAGGAGTTGTCTTCGTCTAGGTATTGGATGAGTCTTGCTCAGGGCTGAATAAGCTTTAGCCCGTCGGCCAAATCCAGCCTGCCACCTGTTTGTGTAAAGAAAATTGTATTGGAACACAGCCACTTCTGTCATGTGCATTTTTTCTATGGCCGCTTTTGCGCTGCGGCATCAGGGTTGAGTAGTTATGGCATCGACTTCCTGGCCCACGAAAGTCTAAAATATTTACTATCTGGTCCTTTACAGAAAAAGCTTGCCAACTCCTGGTCTAGTTACAGCTACAATCTGGGAGATATGAGAGCTCAAGGAATGTAGAAAAGGATGTTTTAAGAAGTGATGCTAAGGGTCACCAATTGGATGGATCCTTGCAGAAGGGCTCTGAAAGGTTGCAGTAGCGATGTGAGGTACTGTGTGGCAGTTTGACTGTGTGGTCTCAGGGAGGGAGCCACGAGGCCAACCCAATGAAACCCGCTTTGTGTACTGATCCCTTGGCATCTTAGTTTACACCATTAATCCCCTTCTGAAACTTCTCCTCAACTTTCCACGCCTATTTTATTCCTTTAAATTCCTCCCCTCGAATTCCAGCCCAAGCTCTGTCTCTTTGCTTTCCCCACCCTTTACTGAATGTAGCACCTTTATCTTGCAGGCTAATAGCTGCATTTAATCAGAGCCCCCTCACTCAAACCTTATAGACTGCTGTGTGTTTTGGGTTAATCTTTTGATGGTGTGGAACTATCTCCTTATAGATCACAAGCTTATTGAAGCCAAGGACTGGGTTTTCTATATCTTTTTATCACCTCCACAGCTCCTGGCAAGGGGATTTTAATACAATTGTGTTTAATAAATATGCTTATAAATAGTGAAATCATCAGAAATACTAGAAAACAGATTTTCTAACTTCCAAGCCCTACAGGAATGCTATGCCCAACATTTTCATAGAGTGCGGGTCAGTTTTTAAATAACTTGATTATTGTGTAAAATTCCAAACCTAATAATGAGAATGTGAGGGTGACTGGGCTCTGATCTGTGTCACCTTGCTGATATTTAGGCTTGATTTGGTGGCTTTAACTCCTTACCACCTCCCTGAGTGCTGCTCCCTAGAGCCCCCTGCTCAGAAAAGCCATCCTCTCAGACAAGAGGCCAGTTGCATGGGCATGTGGGTAGCAACCATCCATTAGAGCAATCTGTCATCATGGCGAAAGTGGGGACTAATGTCCTAATTGTCTGTTTTAGGAAACATGTCTCTAGTATTTCCATACATTTCTTTTTTATTTACAAAACAATACTTTTCTTTAGCCCTGGCTGGTGTGGCTCAGTGGATTGAGTGCCGACTTGTGAACCAAAGGGTCACTGGTTCAATTCTCAGTCAGGGCACGTGCCTGGGTTGCAGGCCAGGTCTCCAGTAGGGTGCGCACGTGACAGGCATCCGCACATTGATGTTTCTCTCCCTCTCTTTCTCCCCCCCTTCTCCTCTGTCTAAAAATAAATAAGCAAATAAAATTTTTTCAAACACTTTTCCTAAAAAGAAAAGATTTTATTTATTTAGTTTTAGAGCAAGGAGAAGGGAAAGAAAGGGAGAGAAATGTCGATGCAAGAAACATACGTGCCTGACCAGGGACCAAATCTGCAGCCTGGGCATGTGCCCTGACCAGGAGCTGAACTGGTGAGCTTTTGCTCCATGGGTCGACGCCCAACCAACTGAGCCACACTGGTTAGGGCTAAAAATACTTCTTATTTGAAGTATAACATACATGTATAAAAGTACACATATCATAAACATATAGCACAATGGATATTACAAACTGAATACACCTGTGTAACCAGCTCTCAGATCGAGAAACAGAACAGTATCCATTTCAAGATCTCCACAGCATGCTCTCTTTCAGTCGTTGGCTTCTCCAGCCCCTCTGCACAGGGACTGATTTGCTGGCGTGTAATAGCACTGACTAGTTTTGCCAGGTGTTGTACCTTATAGAAATGAAATCATATGATCTGCACGTTTGTACCTGGCTTCTTTTGCTTGTGAGATTCCTTCACAGTTTTGAAGGCAGTGGTGGGCTGCACTTTCCCACCACTTTGTACTGAATAAATAAAATGTGGTATTTTTTTATGCAATGAAATGCTATCCGTTTCATTTTCATTAACGGCATCTTACACTGGAAATCTCAGGAGCTCAGTTGTTGAAAATCAGGTCCAGTGTTGCAACGAAACAGTATTATTTTCGAGTCTTTAATTTCACAGAAGCTTAATGGCATCAGCGTTTTGCTAAGGATAATGTTACAGGCATTATATCAGCTTCTAAGCCAGGAAAACCTGTTTTGCTTCATGTCTGTTACTGTTTTTCTAACAAGTAATAGTCTCTTAAATTCCATCGTTAAGCATCATTGTTGATTTTGGATCTGTATTCATACAGAGACATCTTTTCAGAATAAAAATGGAGAACCAAAAAAGTCAGCAAGTTCATTAAAGTAACTTGATTTACTATCTCTGAAGATTCCCCCCCTTGTTTTCCATAGTTGTAAAAACATCTTCCTTTTAATGACAAAGACTGTACTATATTTGGTTTACTCTGATGTGTTTATTCCTCCCACCAAGACACACACAGACACACACATAGCTCACTCTCACTGACCACAGGATTTTAGCTACAGCACCACTAGGGAGGTTAGACTTCATTGTGACAGTCTTCTGCTGAGCCTGCAGGAATTAATGCTGTTTGGAAAAACTCCAAAACCCCTATTATAGGAAGATTCACAATGTTATGGTACCTCTCCATGTAAGTGCCTGCATAAAAGTATACTTTTCAAAATTCAGGTTTATCGAGGTATAATTTATGTATATATAGCACAGTTCTATGAGTTCCAGCAAACACATTCACTCTTGTAACAACTACCACAATCAAGATACAGAAAACCTATCGTCCCTAAAAGTTTCTCACACCCCTTTGGAGTCAACTCCTACCCCCAACCCTACTCCCTAGCAACCACCTATCTCATAAAGGTGTATAAAATGTTTTTTCCCCTCCTTCATCAGACACAGAAGAGCAGAGCAGAGGCTAGTTCCTTGTTACCTCTCCAGCCATCACCTGCAGTGCTTCCCCTCCCCAGCCACACCTGCTTGTCCTATGTCTTATCCTCTTCGTGCCTCCACCCACAGTCTTACCCTGTTCTCCCTTTTATCTAGAACCCTCTTCTCTTCCCTCTCCACCTAGTCTATTCCCACTCGTCCTTGAGGTCTCAGTTTAACATCATTTCCTCAGAGAAAGCTTTCCCGACTAGTTCCCTTCCTTCTACGTTGCATTGTGCACGTGCGAAGCAGCAATTTGACATTGGTTTAGCATTGTTTGATCAGTGTCCATCTTCCCATTAAACTGTGAGCTTCATGAGGACAGGGGCTCTTCTGGGCCTTCCCGTGATCGTACTCTGAGCATCAGCTCAGCAGCAGGTACTCGATGAAGACTAAGTAGATGAATATATATTTTGAAGCTAGCACTCTTCTAAAGGTTTAACTTTGATTCTTTCAAGGGTGCAATAAAATAATGATTTCTGTCTTACAATCGTAATGGTCTTAAACAGTAATTTTTTTGCTATTCCTTCTTCCAAAGGGTGGAGCCGAATTCCCCTCCCATCGATGTAAGCTGACTCAGTGACTCACTTCTAATGAATCGGAATTACAGCAGAAGTGACCGGATCAGAAAAGACATTGTGCTTTCCTCTCACTCTCTCTGGAGCCACTCGCTGTGGGGGAAGCCAGCTGCTGTGTCAAGCAGACACCTCAGCAGCACTGTGGAGAAGCCCATGTGTGAGGAACCGAGGCCTCCTGCCAACAGCCATGTGATTGAGTGAAGTGGATCCTTTCACCCCAGTCAAGTTGTGACCGAAAGCAGGCCTGGCTGCCCTCTGCTACGAAAGCCAATGCTTGAGAGGCAGGCGTTGATGTAAAGGAAAGTGGTTTATTTGTAGATGCTGGCCCTGTAGAAGATGAGGGACGCATGCCTCAAAGCCCATCTCCTGGGAAGGCGGGGGACTCACATCACAAAGCCCATCTCCACCTGTCAGTGGAGGCAGAGGTTTTTTTATAAGGAGGGAGAGGGGAACCGAACAAAGAGATCAAGGGAGGGCGTTGCAAAGTTCTCTATGTGCAGACGTGTATAGTCCATTCCAATAAGGCAAGTGATGGTCCGGTGTGCCTCATCCTGGTTTAGTCAACCCAGCTTCACGTCATCCTGGCTCCATGGATGAAGGTCAGCAAAACTCTTGGAACTGAGATGCTTGATGATCAGGGTCTGTATCTTTTGAAACTAGTTCCTAGGATTCTTGTACAAACACGCTGTTCATCTATAAGCCACATATTAGTCGGAGTCGGCACTTACAGACACAATGTCAAAAGAATGGTACGGTTGAG
The DNA here is from genome assembly GCA_004026545.1 of Mormoops blainvillei. Lineage (NCBI taxonomy): Eukaryota > Metazoa > Chordata > Mammalia > Chiroptera > Mormoopidae > Mormoops > Mormoops blainvillei. Next base: position 73,199 of record PVJD01007504.1, read on the forward strand.
TTACTCTTTCCAACCATTACAATTTTCTACTGTTACAAAGTCTTTAGGTTACTGCAGCCCTGACCAACATCTTGAATGTAACCTTATGAAGACCCTAAGCCAGAACTACCCAGTTAAACCACTCCCTGATTCCTGACTCACAGAAACAATGTGAGAGAATAAGTGTTTGCCATTTTGAGCTACTAAGTTTGGGGATAATTTGTCATACAACAATAGATAACTGAAATAACTGATGAGAGAAGTAAAGCAAGTTTAAGTAAGTTGTTAAAGGTCACACAACTAGTAAACGGCAGACCTAGGATCCAAACACCGGTCGACGCAGCTCTAAAGCCCACGTCTCCGTAAGTGCCGCGTTGCCTCCTAAATCCGCTTAGTATGGCAAATGCAGAATCATCTGACTGTACAATTACAAAGTCTTTGCAGACTGGTTCGTGTTACAGTTTCAGGGGGTTGCTTTCTGGGTTTCTAAAGAAGCTGCTGACTGGAAGACTTTCTGAAAGAATGATGAATAAAAACGCAATTCGAATGAAGAAGTTTAAGTATGTTGTACTATTTAAAGATTTTCTGTGAAGGCATTTTGAAGATGAGACTGAAGCAAGTTTGTTATAAATGAGAAAAGAGAGAACGTGAAAGTAACGTCTTCCTTAGCTGTATTATGGTGTTGTAAAATAGTTTTCATAGAGTGTGAATGAATTATACTAGATTGCTTGATTTGCATATAGATTTGTTTATTATTATTTACTGTATATCTGTAATATATTTATTTAATACTTGTTTTTACTATTTATGAAGGAATAACTGAGGTTCAGTATTTCCCTGAGACTTCTTAGTTACCACTTCCAAGGCCCAAACTGAGGCTAAGGCTTCTTAAAGGACACCGAAAGCACCAGTCTTAAAATACAACCATAATTACTCATCGTAAGCTAATTACATGCATGACTAGTGGTCTTCTAGTCTATGTTGATTAGACCTAATTACCTCCATCTCATCATTCTGGAATGACTCATTTCCCTTTCTCTCTCTCTGCCTTCCACTTTCCTAACCAAATTAATAAAACATTCCTTTCATCTAATCACTAATCTTTATTTTCTTTTCTTATTAAAGCATGGCTTCGAGTTCCCGTCTCAGGCAGGAATATCGTTGAGCCTCAGCAAGGGAAGGAAGCATCTCTGTCTGCGGTTCCATCTTTTTGTCTTTGGAGTGGGAGTAATTGAAGAATCTCCAGTGGCGCAGAACATAGAGCACTTTGGTTCTCCCAATAAACTTCACTTTTTCAGAGTCTCCACTCACCCTGGAGCTGGAAAAAATGCATAATGCCAAGAAACAGCACTTCGGTCTCTGGCCAAAGGAAGTCCATTCTAGCGGTTGCTCTCAAAGCTCACGATTCAAATGTAGTCTCCTGTCCATTTCTCATTCCTGCACTCAAGGGCGACTCCGCCGTGTGTGATGTGAGGTGTTGGCCTCTCTTCTCCGTCCTTGTTCATGGGCCTGCATCTTGGTTGCGGGGTGGACACGGAGGGAGAGAGTTCAGCCATGTGAGCATGTGAGTGCTGGCACACTGGAGGTGAGAATGAGGACGCTGTCCACTTTCAGTTGGTCCTTGCTGCTACTTTACCTGACACTGGAAAATAAAAAGCTGGCAGCGTGTGTGGCAGGGATGGAGTCTTAGAGGACCCAATAAATAACTCCCCTCCCTCCTGGAAGGCAGACATGGGAGTCAGGCGGAGGGAGACAGAAACACCACAGTAACCCCCGATGAGGCCTGCACTGGCCTGTGGAGCAGGTGGGTCTGTGCTCTGTCTCTGAATCATTCAGACTCACCCAGGCACGGTTTCCAGCATGACTGACTCCTGTCACAGGCCTACAGACTTGAAGCTGACCATGCTGCTTCCTTTCTCTTAGCCAAGAGCAAGAAGGGGAGTGCTGAGCCAGGCTCATGCAGTTCCTCCACCCAAGCGCACCAGTCAGGTAAGTCCCACTACCTCCCCGGAGGGACAGGGAGTGAGAAAAAACGATGAGAGAAATCTCAATCAAGTAGGTCAAAAACAATCCATTAGCACATATCTAAATATGTACGCACATTTGTATATGATTTTATAAGCAGCATAATGAAAAATATGGAAGGATGCCTGGTAGGTGGTTCTTAGGGTTACCTGGCTTGGGGTGGGAACTGGGGACTGGGGTACAATGTGAAAGGAGTGAGGTGACAAGCAAAACAGCAAAAGAAAATAAATCACTAAACACAGTATCATATGATCACTACACACACACACACACACACACACACACACACAGGGCTGGTGATGTCTGTGGCAGGGATTGGGTTTTAGGGGAACTTGTGTGTGTGTGCTTGCTGTTGTATTAAGGACTGATACTCAGAATTCTTCAGACTGCATTGAATGGTTAATACTTTGCCAATTAAAGGAGACACCAAATAACTGGTTCATAAATGTACTTTTGGAATATGCATTAAGGTTAAATATACCATGGGGACTCATTTCTGTTGTTGCAGCAGGGACATCCTTGTAGCTGAGGCACAGATAACGGAGTTCATCATAATAAGAATCCCCCCCGGCCCCGCACCGGGGAGTACATGGAGCACACGCAATCAGTAACTAGGTGTGCTTAGTCTGGGCATGAGAACTTTGGTTGCAATGATCGGGGGGGATAAGAATGCCTTTCTTTTACTTGATGCTAAATACATCCAAAGGAACCATTGTGAATGACAGAAACTGCAAGAATTAGGCATATTTTATCATAATGTTAATCTAAGATAAATGTGATTAGATCATATTACAATGTCATCAATACATGGGGTTACAGACTTGGATATAAAATTACCTACTGAAAGCTACCCTTTAAAATGAACAAGTGTTCAGAAGAGAGACGTAAGTCCTGTGGACACAAGAGAGTGGCTTCCAGGCCGGTAGAATTCGGCAGTGATTTAGTATTTTAAGAAAAAACTGCCCATCAGAGTTTAGGTAGCACTGGCAACAAACAATAATGCAGTCTCCGAGGCACAAGCTGGTTGAGTCTATCCCATCACTGTTCAGGATAACGGAGTCTTAGTCAATGTTTAAATCGCTCCAGTCCTATTTATTCATGGATTCATTGAACTTTATGAGAGCCTACTAAGCCAGGCACATGCTGGAAAGTGGAAATGAATAAATCAAAGTCTTCATGAAGTTTGCATTCTAGTGGGGAAGTCAGTCAGCGCGCACGCGCGCGCGCGCACACACACGCACACACACACACTAACATGAGGCCAATGCTCTGAAAAAGACTTAACAGGGTAGGGAAGATAGAGTGAGCGAGGGAGGTTATTGGTAGGGAACATGGCATTATTTCAAATTGAAAGGTCAAAAAAGGTATTTCTGAGGAGGTGATATTAAAACAGAGACATGCGAATGAAGTGACCGAGCTATTGCAGGTCCGAGGGGAAGAGAATTCTGAGCGGCCAGAACAGCAAGCGGAAAGCTCTGAGGCCGGAATGAACTTGGATGTGTTCAAGGAAGAGAAAGGCACCTAGTTCTGTACTCATTAGCGCTGTTTGTCAAATGTTCTGGTTGTTTCTCCTTCCAGACATAAGATAGGGCTGCACTATTTGGTTCCTCTGTAGACAGGTAAGCCACGTGATTAGTTCTGGGCAAGTGAGTCATGAGCAGAAATGACATTTGCCATAAATGGAGAGACCTGATGAAAGACCCTCTAGAGCACTTTTATTTTTTGTTTCTAGCATGGTGATTGAAATGCTCTAGATAGTGGCTGCTCCATCAGCCTGTCTCTGAGAGTGAGGAAGAAAACAGTGTGGGAACAGAGCCCCCAGCTGCCCCCTAATAAACATAAATGTGAGCGAGAAATAAATTCGTGTTTCAAGCCTCGGAGACTTGGAGCCGTTACCTCACTGTGGCATAACCTGTCCTGATACAGTGTAACTAGTGGGGAGAAAGCCGGAGGGAGAGTGGCGGGAGATGGGATGGGATGTAAGGGACAGGCAGGGTACAGATCATGCAAAGCCTTGTAGACAATAATTAATTTGGATTTCATTCTGCATGAATGAAAAACCTTGGGGGACTTTGAGCAGAAAAATGATGTGATTTGCATATGAAAAGAATCATTCAGTCATGAAGAGGCAAGTCCTTGTTCATGGGAAACACGTACCGAGGTATTTAAAGTATAACGTCTATGACTTACTTTCACGTGGTTCAGTAAAATGTGTTCTGTGTGCGCGCGTACATGCAAGGCGGGGGTAAAACGGTAAGTGGTGTACCTCAGGGGGGGTATGTAGGTGTTCATTGTACTCTTTTTCAAATTTTTAGTGGGTTCGAATTTTTTTTAATTAAAAACTCGGGAGAGAATCACTTTAGAGAACTGCAAAGTAAGGGAAGCGAAGAGGACCATTAGGAGGCTTCCGTGAGGTAAGAAGTGGGTTGGGCTGGAGAGGCCACAAGAGAACTGGGTGGATTTGAAATCTGTGTGTGGAGCCAGATGTGAAGGAGAGGCGTCAAGGCATCTCTTAGGTTTTTGTTCTCAGCAAGTGGGAGCATGTTGATGCCATTAACTGAGATGGAACAGCAGGCAAAGGCCTAGGTTGAGGGGATGGGAAATGGCAATTCTGTTTTGGACACTTCAATGGTGAGCATCCCAGTGGAGGCTGGATTCGCAGGTGGATAAATGAGTTGGGAATTCAGAGAAGAGGTTGGCTGGAAATGTGTAATTTGGAATGATCAGCATGTAGTGGCCGGCACCCAAGTCATGGAGCTGGACAGAATCCCTTGGGAAGCAAGGGTCCATGGAGAAGAGGATCAGGACAGAGCACACGGTGCACTCCGGGCGGGCCCACGAAGTTAATCTGATTTCTCTTCAGGTTGCATGCTTGCTGAGCAGCCACTTAATTATTACTTGACTTCCCGTATAAGTTGATCCGTAAAAGAAAGCTTGGGCAGATGAAGTTGGGATATTCTAGTTCCCAGGACAGTTCTCATTGTGAACAAATTGAGCACAGTCACAAGTTTGGTCTGAGTCAGCCTGAGGCAGATCTGACCCCAATGTGCTGACAAAATCTGATGGTGAGTCTGTACAAGAGGGACAGACCCAGGCCTGGTCTGGCGCTCTTCATTCGCTCCCAGTAGCCTGCTAAGAATGTTTCTGGAACTGGTGAGAAAACCCCAAGCCAAGTGTAGCTAAGAGAATATTCCCTCTTTTGGTTATATACCTTTTCTTTTTTCAAAGTTCTATTGATTTGTCTGTGTCTCTCATGTAGTTTTTCTTCCATGCTATTTCTTTTCTTTTTAGTGTGGACATTATCACAGGTGTTCCCATTTCCTCCTCTTTGCCCCCCCTCCACCCAACCTCTGTCCCCTTCCCTCCAGCTGTCATCACTACGCTGTTGTCTTTGCATTTCCATATATCCCAGCACTTTATTACTACTTGGGGAGTATTCTCTATGTGTTTGCTCTAAATCTATTTTTTAGAGTTTTATTTCAGTTTTGGATAGTATTTGAAGAGTTTAAAAATCAAAATGACAAAGTATACATTGATAATTCACCTTCCCACCTCTTCCTTATGTATGTTTCCCCCCAAAATCACTGTCCCTACCCAACTTATTTTGTGTATCCATCTAGAGTTTAGATGGGATAAAAGCTGCAATGAATATAGATACAGGGTTGGGCAAAAGTAGGTTTACAGTTGTTTCATGGAAAATAATACAATAATTAATAAATACAAGAACAAAGTGTTTCACAAACTGTCAACTGTAAACCTACTTTTGCCACACCATTTATGTTTTGAGCTGTAGTTTTTGTTCTTTGCTGTGCTGTGATGATGGGAAGCAAATATCCCTTTTGGAAGGGGATGAGTAATTTCTGACACAAGTTCAGGCTCAGCTCTGGCTGGTGTGGCTCAGTGGATTGAGTGCAGGCCGGTGAACTGAAAGGTCGCTGGTTCGATTCCCAGTCAGGGCACATGCCTGGGTTGCCGGGTAACCAATTGATGGATGCATCTCTTACACACCAATGTTTCTCTCCCTCTCCTTTTCCCCAACCCCAAAATAAATATAAAATTTTTGAAAAAAAAATTCGGGCTTGAACAGCATTCCTCTCCCCCCTCCCTTTTAGTCTGAAATGTGGGTACTATGACAATGTCAGTATAACATGATTATTAATATATAGATGCTCTAGCTAAAGCCCTTTAGAGATGTTTGGGTTCAAGTACATATGCCTATTGCTTTGGGGATAAGAATGGTTTGTGCTGACCCAATGAGGAAAAAAAGGAGGTTCATAAAGGTTATTGGAGAACGTATGTTTACGAGACGTGGACTGGGATGTAACTTAAGAAAATAAAAAACTCAGTTAAGTTAATGTGTATAGGTATCTTCTTTTCCCTCCTATGGTGTAGCAGGTTGTATTTTCCACAGATAGCTGCCTCAATATATTTCATCTCATACGCTTTTCTTATAATGTTACATTGACACTCTCCCCATTGAGTGGTGGGGCCTGTGTTCCCTCCCCCTGAACTTCAGCTGAACTTTGTGACTGCATTGATCAGAGGAACACAGTAGAAGTTGTCTAGCTAAGTCCAGGCAACTCCTAGATCCGTGAGAGGTATTAACAGCGACTCAAATCTGGTAAGTTTTGAGGTTATTCATTAGGCAACAATAGAAAACAGGAACATGTTCTGTTTTTTAATCATCCTGACTTTTAATCATCTTCATATTTTCTTTGGTCTTGGTTCTTTAATTTTTATTCAGATTTTACTGTAATTCTGTCTGTTTTTGTTGCAGGTTGCCTCAAGTCCTTTGTGGAAGAAGGTTTAAGTACAACATAATTACATTTTAACAAGTGCTCTTCTAACTAATCCAGTGATGTAAACTCCCTGGTGTTATCTGATAAATGATCAGGATAACCCATGAAAGCAAGCCTTATCGCAATTTATTTTTAAAGATTTTATTTATTTACTTTTAGAGAGAGGGGACAGGAGGGAGGAAGAGAGCGGGGAGAAACATCGATGTGTGGTTACCTCTCACACGCCCCCTACTGGGGACCTGGCCTGAAACCCAGGCATGTGCCCTGATTGGGAATTGAACCGGAGACCCTTTGCTTCGCAGTCTGGCGCTCAATCCACTGAGCCATGCCGGCCGGGGCCTTATCACAATTTTTGAAGAACTTTTATTAATTAAAAGAAAAACAGATTGCTTTGTGTATACCTGTTCCACATTTTTTGCCTTTTTCTCCCCCGAAACAGATCCTTTGTCCATGAAAGTTTGATAGATATAATTATGACCTCATTCAGCAAATACTGATAGTTCCTCAACGGACATATGATTGGCTACTGTTGTGTGCCAGATATTAGACCGGGTGCCAAATATACAGAGACTCAGCCCCAGCTTACAGAGGGGCTCCTGAACTAGTGATTATTTATAGCTATAAAACACCTACCATTTGCAAGGCTCTGGGCAGGTCTGGAAAAGTCTTTGAATGTCTTCAATGATGGAGGACAATTTAAAGCAACAAAATAATAATAAAGCCAAACTATCAAATGATTGACAGTTAAGAAAAAGTAAATGGAAAAAACGACAGAGTAATTTTGCAGTAGGTTCATATAGCTATGAGTTCAGTATAAGAGCTAATTTATTCTCTCTATATTAACAGACATGAAATAATGTTATCATATGGCATAAACCTTACAAAATAAAATTACATTTAATGTAAAAAACCATGAGATATTGCATTATAGGACGTTATAATTTTTAAATACATGATTAGTCATCACTTTTTCAAGTTTAACTGTAATTAAATTTTTAAAATCAGTTTTCCTAAATTTCATCCCAACCTCAATAGTGTCTCTATCCTTCATTAACCTCTGAGGGAAGGTGCTTGAAGGCAGGAACCACACCACTTGTTTGCCAGCGTGTATTCCGCACCTGGCATACTGTAAGCGTTTATCAAGGATTTGTTGAATCAGTAAATTGGAAACGTGTAGTCAGAAGAACAGATTAAAGATATCAGTTTTATTCAACAAGCACTTACGAATACTTGGAATAAAGCATAGCACTGTCTTGGGCGTTGAGAGAAAACTACTAAAAGTAGAAGACACAGTGTTATCCATGTGTAGATGCACAGTATCACTTGCATTTATAAACCTTTAAAATAAAACCATTTAAACTTTACATTAGAAACAATTCTTAAAATTATTTGTTACTACTGAATTGTAGTTATGCACCAAATACAAGAAATAAAACAGCAAATACATTAATTATTTTTACAAGCTCTTAGGCGCCAGGAGAAAATTAAAGTATGAATCCATATCCTTTCTGCAATTAACTTTTAACTACAGAAGTGAAAATAAGTTCATAACGCACAAAGTCCTATTTTTGGAAGCATATATGGCGTATGGATGAAGACAATCTCTTCAGGAATTCCACATGAAACGGAAACAAACAAGGACCATGTAAAAGCATAAACCAATTTAGTTTATGTTTTTTGAGAAAGGAAATAGAGGTTTTTGTACTCATTGCTTTAGAGATTACAAGTAGGAAAAATAATTTTAAATGAAGCAAACAATATACTTCATATGATAAACAATTAAAATAGGATGGCATTTGAAGACCTCATCCAATACTGAGATAAATGATTCTATGAACTAAATACAGAAAGGAGAGAGAGATGAAGGGAATGAACAAAAGACACAAAAGAGTAAAAAGAAGGAGCTCTAAAGAGACTCCCTCCCACAAACACAGACTAACCCAGAACTGAAACACAGCCATTAAGGGGGAAGAACACATTTAATCAGACCTTGGCTTCCCTCATCCAGGAAGATTTCTCCTGAGAATTATCCCACAACAGCCTAATACATGTGTCTGCACGTCTGCTGGCCTCTTAGTGTACTTCTAAAGACTTTCTAAGTTATGCTGTTTTCCCACCTTGACTGAATTCACTAGAGAATCAGTGGTCGTACGCCTACTTTACTTTATGGTTTGAGATGGATTTTAACTGTTTTATAAAGAACTCCCCATTTCATAGTTCCTCTTCTGAATCTTGATCATGAATCTCCTGAGGCTGTCTCTTAATACTGATTACCATGTCAATAGTTAAAATTTTTGTCAAGCACTGGAGGACTGAAGTTAGTAACTGGTATTTACCAGACACTGATTCCAAGCCTGTCTGATTGCTTACCATGGGTTGATTGGTTTGCAGTGCATGGAGAGCTCTTATATATATTTGCGGAAAGCTAAGATTTCCTTTCTTAGGCTTATAAAGGATTTTGGGAATGCCTAAAAGTGCTTTAGCTATTATCACACTAACCAGGGTTGCTGCTGATTGTTGACTTTTTTTGGCATAGTTGAGGAGATAGTAATGTAACAAAATCTCAAAGTTACCACCCACTGGCAAAACACAACCTGCTGATATAGATGAGAAACAGTAACTCTGGGAAATACCCAAGTCCAGTGACTTACATCTCACTGGTAACATAGTGCCCTTTCCAGCAATTTTTGTGATCGATAAATTTTCATAAGAAATTTCTGTCCTAGTATTTTCTCTTGTTGAATCAGTAGTAGGATCACTCTCAATAAATAAATCATGGTCAATCACCCCAGTTTTGTTTGCAGACAAACAGCTCGGTGTTTCATCTGTCTTGTATGTGTCTGAGGGTGTCGCTTTCGGTGTTGAACATGAAATATATGTTTCTAATTCTACACTTGGAATTGCCAAATTTGAATATGCTTTTAAATATGTTTGAGTTTTTGCCAGTTCATCTTTGTTCTTTACATCTGCGCTTTGACATGGCCTTTGTATTGAGCCATTAACAATTTCTGGTAACTGATTACTTTCTCTGTTTTTATGAATAAGAGGACTTGATGTATAATTTTCATCACTGATCTGTGTCAAGTAATTTAGATCGAGGTCTTTAAATAACTGCCGAAGCATTTTAAACGCTCCGTGTAAAGCATCCTCATGTTGCCGAACGAGACCCTGCACTGGTCCACAAAGAACCATACAGTGTGGTATAAATGAACATGCGCTAATCAAGCCAAGATGAGCATACCTTTTGGATCTAAGTACAAGGGGCTTACAAAAGGTCACCAAAGCAGTGTTCGAGATTTCGTGATGTGAAGAGGCTCCTGGCAGTGCAAAGGGAGAAAGACCAGTGATCCTCTGAATAAGAGAAATTTCTTCGGATGATAAACATTCCACCACTGATATGCCATTCAATTCTGCATAATAAGTAACTAAGTCTGGTTGCTTCACACTGGATAGGAGCAATTTTACATTCTGACTCTGTAAATGTTTCATTATTGCTTTTGTCCTTTCCATAATCCAAAACTGAGATGTCTGAAACTGTGCCTCTGAATTGAGAATAAACTGTGATCCTGAAGTTGAAAAGACAGGCTGAATGGTTTCTGTCGCTAGCACTATTCTTATGTCCCCATCTGCTGGACAGT